>JABUQX010136847.1:17500-27500 GCA_015478945.1 Trachelipus rathkii
GGAAGGGTCAAGACTCTGTCAGCGGGGCCAGCACTGAATCTTCCTCTATGTTCTAAAACTCCATCTTCCTTCAGCTCCTGCATCGACGGCAATCCATGTCTTCTCAATGAGTCCTCCACCGAGCTTTCCCATCTCTTCCTAGGTCTTCCTCTTGGTCTCGTTTCCTCCGGTCTCCACTCCCATCTCTTCTTGGCCACTCTTCCCTCTTGCATCCTCTCCAGGTGTCCCCACCACCTCAATCTGGCTACATCCATCTTGTATTCAATAGAGACTTCACCAACCCTTCTCTGAGGCCTGCATCTTTTCGTTTCTCTAATTGTCTCTTCTAGTCTTTCCTATTATCGCTCTCAAAACGTACATCTCCGCCGACTGTATTCTACTATCCTCTCTTGTTGTCGTTCTCCACGTCTCTGCTCCATAGAGTAAAATCGGTGTTTACACACCTTCAAATATCACCCTTTCACCTCCACACTCATTTGTCTATCTTTCAGTATGGGATACACTGCTCTTACTGCTCTCCCATACTGAGCTATCCTACTTGTGATCTCTTGTACATCGCTTCCAAATACTCCACCCAAATACTTACATTTCTCCACCACCTTTATCTCCTCCACCTCTATTCTCAACTCTCCTCCTCCTTCTTTTCTACTGACCATCATGATCCGTCTTTTCTGTGTTTATAGTCATGCCGGCCTCTCTCAGCCTGTTGGCAAAACGTATCACTACCTCTCTCAACCTGTCTCCCTCTTCGCTCCAGCACGCCAAATCATCCGCATAAGCCAAAATATCACCGTCCAAATCTCCGATATCTTCTCTCACCTTCTTTATCACTACATCCAGATACGATACAAACAAAATTGGTGACAACACGCTTCCTTGTTTAACCCCTGTTCTCACCTCGAACCATTCCTTATTCTCAAATTCTGTTCTTTCATTACATTTACTATTCCTGTACAAACTCTCCAGAGCTCCTCTCAACTTTCTACCCACTGCATATTCTCTCTCCAACACTCTCCACAGTCTCTCTCTAGGTACTGAATCGAAAGCTTTCTTCAGATCTATGAAAGCTATATATGCTCGTTTGTTAAATTCCCATACCTTTTCCATATGGGTATCCCATCTTCACCCGGTGCCTTACCGTTCTTCATCGCTTTCAGAGCCACCTCTAATTCTTCCATAGTTATCTCCTCCCCATCCTCACCTTCCTCTCCCTCTACCATTTCTTCTATTTCCTCCTCCCCCTGTTCATTCACATTTAGCAGTTCACTGAAGTGCTCCGTCCATCTCCTGTTTGTGTCTATTGATTTCACCAAAACTTCTCCTTGCTTATCCTTGATGTTGCACACTTTTCTCTTTGATCCTCTATATGTTTTTGCCAGTCTAAAAATCTTCTTCCTTTCTTCTCTCCCATCTTCCATCATTTCTTCCGCCTCTCTCTTTGCAGACTCTTCTTTTACTCTTCTTTTCACTCTCTCTCTGCATCATTTCTTGCTTCCACATATTGAGCCCTTGTTTGTACAGTTCTATTTTTCAGCCACCCTACCCTTCTTATCGTTTCTTGTATCTCCCCCATCTCTCCTACTCCTTCTAATTGTTCTAAGTCCTCTCTTATTTTTCTAATATATTCCATTTTCTTGTCACACTCCTTCAGTGATTCCACTTTAATCACATTTCTCTTTTCGCAGCTTTTCTGCCTTCATCACCAGGTCCGTCACCAACAATCTATGATCCGAATCCATTGTTACTCCAGGTATTACTTTAACATTCCTTATTATCCTACTATCAGATGATATTATATAGTCTATAATAGATCTTTGATCAAATTCTCCTGTGATGTTGTTCCATCTATACCTTGTGAACCTGAGTCCCTTCGTTGAAACCATTCATGATTTTCAACCCTTCCTCAGACAGAAATCCATCAGCACCTTCCTCAATATTCTTTATTCCTCTCCATACTGACCTACCAGGGCTTGTCTCTACCTCGTCTCTCTCTCTCCTTCCCACCTTTACTGAGAAATCTCCAATCAGCAACAATACATCCTCCTCTTCTACTGTCTTCTGTTCTCCTCCAACATTTCCATGAACTGTCTTTTTTCCTCCTCTTTCCGTGTCCCTGTTGTATGAATATACCTGATAGAAGCGGATACCCTCTCTCTTCCCCTTGATCTTAGCAGCATCTTACAAGTCTTTCGTGTATGACTTCTATATAGTTTGTAGAAAGGGGACATCTTCGCCCTATTATGAAGCCCACTCCATGCTTCCTGATTCCTTCCTCTACCCCTTTATATATCAATACATATCCTCCTCCCATATCTCTTCCTCTCTCTTCTCCCCTCATTCGCATCTCCGCCATTCCCATCACGTCTATCCTCCTCTCTCTCATCATCTCCAGAATCTCCTCTTCCTTTCCACCATACGTCGCAATATTAAGCGTTGCGCATTTAATTTTAAAATTTTTTTAAAGGTCTGTCTTCTTCCGAGACTGGTCCTTGAGTATTGCAAGCAATTTCATTTCAGGCAGTGGCTTGCTAGGCCTATCCTGCCCTATGTTCATGGGAAGAGTAGAATGGCAGGGGAGGGTTCCCATCCTCGAGAGCCATGCGAAGATAATCTTCATACTGACAAACTACGTCGAAACCTTCACATCTAGGCCAGAAATTACTTGAAGCGCTTCTTTATTTTTAAGTTAAAATTATATTTTTATTCATTTGTCAAAAGGAACTGGTTGAATAATTTTGCCGCTCCTCACCTAACTTAGTTCGGATACCGCCATATTTGTTAAATTCTTAAATTATTGAAAAGAACTGGATTAAAAATTTTGTTGCTCCTCCTCTAAAACTTGGTTAAAATATAAATTTAATTTTGTTTAGTAATCTGATTTTAATTTATATTTTTGATTTAATAAAAATTTTTTAAATTTTCATGTAGATTTTCACAAATTTAGCTAGTTTCTTCCAAATAATAAACTGACCTCAACACATGCTGCTCATCTTCTTTACACAGGCAAAAAACCCTTTAGAACTTACTTCTTTAACAGTTCCTTTTAAAACTTCATTAGCCTCCATCTCAGTCTCTACTCCAGATCTTCTCTTTTCTTCTTTCTATAAGTAATGGACAATCTGTAATAGTTTTATCTATTTTTATTACATATCACAAGAGAGTGAGAGTATATATATATATATATATATATATATATATATATATATATATATATATATATATATATATATATATATTGTATATCTATGTATATATATATATATATATATATATATATATATATATATATATATATATATATATATATATATATATATATATATATATATATATATATATCAACTTTATCTATAATGATCTATAGAGATATTTACATTGTTTCATCACCGTCTCCCCAACTGCAGGGTGTACAGTTGCAGATCGGGAATGCTGTTGGCTTATTTGCTATGTTCCAGGTTGTTCAATTAATTGCAACCCTTGACGAAACTTTCCATGAACTATTCTTCTCCAAGTGATCCTATCACGCGTTAATCTATTTCCTTCATCCATACTAATCCCTTTTGCTATTAATAGCTCCTTTACTCCATTAACCCACCTCCATTTGGGTTTGCCCCTTCTCCTATTGCCTACCACTTCGGATTTAAAAACCTTCTTAGTCAATCTATTAATTATCATTCATTCTAAGCACGTGACCATACCATCTTAGTATTCCTTGATTTGCTCTTTCTATCAAACATTTCTTCTATCGTCACATATACCTTATCCTTACATTTCTAATTCTATTTATTCTCTTTATTCCACAAATATCTCGTAAACCTTTCATTTCTAAAACCTCAACTCTTTTTTTCATTTTAGAGTTTAATGCCCACGTCTCACATCCATACAGAAAAGTTGGAACACATATATACATTCGAACAATTTCATTTTTACCTTGTTAAATTTCCATTTTTCCATAATTCTCTAAGGCTAATCTTTCACCCTCAGCAACCCTATGGTCAATCTCTTCTTTCATGCCTCCGAAAGCCCCAATATCCTTTCCTAAGTATCTAAAAACTGTTGTCTCAATATATATATATATATATATATATATATATATATATATATATATATATATATATATATATATATATATAAATATATATATATATGTTATTATATATATATATATATATATATATATATATATATATATATATATATATATATATATATATATATAAAGATTATATATATATATATATATATATATATATATATATATATATATATATATATATATTTTTTTATAGTATATATATATATATATATATATATATATATATATATATATATATATATATATATATATATATATATATATATATATATGGTATTTTTGAATAATATTTTTAATATTTCCCTGTATTAAATTTGAAATTACTTTCCGTTGTCACACAAAATTGGTAAACGTGTTACGAAGTTTTTATCATCATTTTCGTAATCAGCATGACAGATTTAAAAAAAAAATTTCTTAAATGCTCATGTGGCAGAGAAAAAATTAAATTTTGTTGAGTAGTGAATTATTAATAATATCATAATGATAATAATAATAATAATAATAATAATAATAATAATAATAATAATAATAATAATAATAATAATAATAATAATAATAATAATAATAATAATAATAATAATAACAATATTTTTATTTTCATTTACTAAATAGAATTTTTTAAAAATTTTCTTTGGAAATTCAAATAATTTTGATAAAGAAATGCCTATCAAAAACATTTTTTAACAATATATCTCATATTATTTTATTTTCAATTAACACATACCTCTTCATCAACCATGTAAGGAGAATTGACGAGGCAGAGAACCGGAATGAGGGTGTTGAAAAGGTATATCAATGGGAGTACTATGTCCTTAGACATGAATACATAACAGAAAGAAATGATCGCTGTCGATATGAGAAATATCATAAAAAATAAGAGCAAATAGGAAAAGTATCTATTAACAAGCTGCTACTAATATGTGTACAGGGCCAGTAAGTTTTGCGTGCAAAATTTTATATCGATCTTGTTTTCTTGAAAAAGGAAACGTTTGATACTCTTGAATCATTTCGCTTTGGATCATGCCTAGTTGAAGACAGAAGGAGATTGTATGTGGTTGCTTTATTAAACATCATAAATGTAACTTGTGATATTCTGAAATGGATTGTAACCGCCGTAAATGTCTAAATCAAGTAGACTGTTTTTGTTATATATGTGGTGAGTTCACTGTGAAAATTGGTAGCCGGTCTTGAACAAACACAGTTAAGAGAGCATATTACTATTATTTTGGTTGTTCCATTGGAGACCAGGACAAAGATTGGGCTCCCCATATAATTTGTACAACATGCTACACCAATTTGATTAAGTGGATGTACTATGTCCTTAGACATGAATCCGCGACAGTATGCCATTTGCTGTACCTATGGAAATATCATAAAAATAAGAGCAAATAGGAAAAGTATCTATTAACAAGCTGCTACTAATATGTGTACAGGGCCAGTAAGTTTTGCGTGCAAAATTTTATATCAATCTTGTCTTCTTGAAAAAGGAAACGTTTGATACTCTTGAATCATTTCGTTTTGGATCATGCCTAGTTGAAGACAGAAGGAGATTGTATGTGGTTGCTTTATTAAACATCATAAATGTAAATTGTGGTATTCTGAAATGAATAGAGACCGTCGTAAATGTCTAAATCCAGTAGACTGTTTTTGTTATATATGTGGTGAGTTCACTGTAAAAAATAGCAGGCGGTATTTAACAATAATAACAGCTAAGAAAATATATTACTATTATTTTGGATGTTTCATTGGAGACCAGGACAAAGATTGGACCCCATATAATTTGTACAACTTGCTACACCAATTTGATTAAGTGGATGAATGTAGAAAATCCGCGAAGTATGCCATTTGCTGTACCTATGGTTTGGCGCGAGCCTACTAGCCACTTAGAAGACTGCTATTTCTGGCCTCACAGTGCCAAGGATTTCAAATAAAAACAAATCAAATAAAGTTTATCCTTCCCTTCCATCTTCAATTCGGTAGTACTACATGGATCCGGACTTCCATGGCTTAAGCCACCAATGGACTTGGAAGAATTCAATATCCCTGAAGAGGAAACGGTTGGAGAAATTGAAGCATCAACATCATTTAATCCGTCCTTTGTTTCATTTCCTGAGAGTATACCCAATCTTATTCAACAAAAAGAGCTCTTAGTTTTAGTAAGATATTTAGATCTCAGAAAAGGACAAGCTGAACTCTTTTTCTTTTAAAATTGTTAATTTATTTATTTTTGTTAGTAGTTTATACGATATTTATTTTATCAAAATTGTTAAAATCTAAAAAATAAAATAATTCCTTGAAAATGTCCGAAGTATACGGACGAAAGCTGGGTACTGTAATTAAATCAATATTTTTATTTTATTCTAAAATAATATTAAAGAAAATTTCTTCTGTAGAAAGAAATACTTTCAGGAGGCTTGAAAAAGCAACAAAATCATACATCAAAATAAATGCAGATATTCAGTTTTTAGAAATAATAATAATAATAATAATAACACACACACACACACACACACACACACACACACATACATACATACATAATAATAATAATAATAATAATAATAATAATATTTTCATTTTCATTTACTAAATGGGATTTTTTTTTAAATTTCTTTAGAAATCCTAACATTTTTGATAAGGAAATGTCCAGCAAAAATTTTTTTTAACAATATACCTCATGTTGCTTTATTTTCAATTAATACATACCTCTTCATCAACCAAGTAAGGAGAATTGACGAGGCAGAGAACCGGAATGAGGGTGTTGAAAAGGTATAACAATGGGAGTACTATGTCCTCAGACATGAATACATAACAGAAAGAAATGATCGCTGTCGATATGAGAAATATCATAAAAAATGAGAGCAAGTAGGAAAAGTATCTGTTAACAAGCTTGATAATTAAGACATCTCTTTTCCGATTTCCTCCTCTTCGAGTGACTCAAAATCTCGTTGTTGTTGAAAAGACCACACAAACGGGACATTCTTTCGAAATAAAGAAGTAATTGGATGAGCTATAACACTAAACATGGGGAATTTATTCTCTTCTACTTCTAGTTCATCTGCCAAAAATTCATCTAGGTCTGTACTTTTTAAACTTTCACAGTGTAAACAGAGATGGCAGAATACATTTCTATATAATGAAGTCATATAAATAATTATTGTATAAAACAATGTTGATAAAGCTGCCACTAAAGTGCCGTTGATGAATGTTATTGTTAAGTAAGAAATCAAATGAAATGTATTTACAAAATAATTTCTTTCATCTACAATAAGACATACGATTAAAGATATCTGTCCTATTATTATAATATAAGGAACAAGATATGACGCTCTCAAGTTCGATAAGCTTTCACGACCAATTTTAAGTTTTCCTATAAACTGTTCCCCAATGTTCAACATTTTGTTCATTAACGAGAATTCCTTGGCACAATAAATATAGATTAAAACGATATTAATGTAGCGAAAGCAATCGTAAATTGTGTACGCAAATTCCAATGTTTTTGAAAAGCCAGTTCTTTTAGCTGTCATTTTTTTAAGGTGAATTAAATTATAGATGATGAACGCAGCGCAAATCGAATAAAGAAATCCACTCCAAATCTTCCATCCAATGGACGCTTTCCATGTCCACTTAATGAAACCTTTTCCATCGTGGCCACTATTACCAGGGCTGGTAACGGAAGAAATTTTGGTCTCGCTGCTTTTCCATGTATAAGGAAAGACGCCAAGAACTCTTATGATATTCATTAAAGTTATAAACTGAAAGTCAAAGCTATGCATTTTTGGAAAAGTAATAAGTCTTGTTCCAACTCGACTCGTATTAAAACTGAACTCTGGCAAGGTAAGCTCAATTTGTATTGATATTGATCGCTTTTGTTACTTTTGGCTCAGAAGTAAATAGTAATTAATTATTCAATTTAATAAAAAGGAATATGTCTTTCTGTAAAATTTTGATGTATGTTTTATTTTTTTTGAGTCACGCAAATCAACAAACAAAAAGACTTAAATACTATCAGAACAAGCGAAAACAATTAATTTGCTTTGTCTGTAAAGCAGACTCTATAGTGAATAAATAATAATAATAATAATAATAATAATAATAATAATAATAATAATAATAATAATAATAATAATAATAATAATAATAATAATAATAATAATAATAATAATAATGATAATAATAATAATAATAATAATAATAATATTAATAATATTAATAATAATAATAATATAATAATAATAATAATATTAATAATAATAATAATAATCAAAAATAATAATAATAATAATAATAATAATAATAATAATAATAATAATAATAATAATAATAATAAACACACACACACACACAATAATAATAATAATAATAATAATAATAATATCACTACTCGGCAAAGATTTTGCCACATTAGTGAAAACGATTGCTTCTAGTCAATTTCGGTACGATAAAAACGAATTTGATTTTAGAAATGAGCTATCACGTACCATTTTTGAGAAAATTTAAAACAAATTTGAAAGAAAACTGAAATATACGTATTCACACTCGTGATATATATATATATATATATATATATATATATATAGACTGTTATATATATATATATATACATATACATACATGCACATTGTTAGCAGCAGCATATGATATATATATATATATATATATATATATATATATATATATATATATATATATATATATATATATATATATATATATATATATATATATATAAAAATAGATATTTATATATATATGTATGTATAAGCTATATCGTTATTTTTATATATATATATATATATATATATATATATATATATGATCTGACTGTCGTCGGAGTCGGACGCATAGAAAACAGCTGGGAAGGAAGAAACTAGAAGAGCAAGAGAAGGAATTGGAAACAGATTGAAGAGGACTGAAAACTTCAGAAGAGCTACTAAAAAAAGCCTCAAATAGTTTTTGCCTCTAAGGAAAGCATATTTTTATATTGACGCATGAATTGAAGCCGAATTATTGTCTAGAAGTAGCGGAGAAATTTATAAAACTTAAGAATATATTTAAAATATTTATGGAATGGAATATGTCGAAATTAAAATCAAAATTTATAATTTAAGTCAAAATTAATATTTAAAAACTTAAGAGGAGCAAAAAAAATTTCAATCCAGGTCTCTCAATTAATTTTTAGTAAAATAATATGATTTTCACTAAAATAATGTGTGAAGCCAGAAAATTTTAAAAATAATTCTTTTAAATTATTATGAATAACTGTTTAGTTATGATTTGGGATTACAAATTATTGGAGCTACTTCTAGGTGATTTATGCTCGCTAATGGATGGATATTACGGCGCAGTCAGGGATTATGAAGATTTTCTTCGCATGGTCATAGGGCGACAGGGCTAGCAACCCGGTCCTTTCCTTTTGCTTTTATTACTCCTGGACCAGCGTTGGAATCTTATGGCCTAGAAGAAGGATCTTCTGGAGAGCTCTGGGAGAACGAGTTTTGAAGCCCAATGGAAGAAGATGCTAGTTCTACTGAAAGGGAAAAAACCCTACCTGAGAGTGTTTAACTCGAGGACTGGCGTCCGAAACCATTGCGCCGAGAAATAGTCTTCTAGAGTGCTCTAGGGTTAAGAGTTTCGGGCCAGATGGAAGAACCTACTTGACTTCAAATCGACAGCGAAAGCCCCCTTCCTGGAGTTGTTAGAGATTAGATTATATATATACAGACAGAGAGAGTAGATATATATATATATATATATATATATATATATATATATATATATATATATATATATATATATATATATATATATATATATCTCTTTTTTATATATATTCTGAGATCTCTCTCCCAAATTGTTTGTGAAAAAAAGAAATAATTTTTTTTTTCCTATGTATATTATCGA
>JABUQX010136848.1:0-17877 GCA_015478945.1 Trachelipus rathkii
GCAGATGGGAAAATAAATAATGGAATAAGAAATTTAGCAAGTGAGATATGGCTTTTGTAAAATATGTAAGAAACACCGGTTTCTTTGGATCGGACTAAATTTCTGGTAAACAAAAGTTGTTTTAAGTAAATAGCGTTTCGGTTTTTCAGTTTTTCAAGCTTGAATAGGAAAAGCAGAGATGAACTGATTTCAATGAAGATGATGAGTTTTGTAAAAATGGAGAAAGCATAAGTATCGAAAAATGTACTAGTTAGTATCATATCACATCGACATACCAATTTACTAGTATTTAATCAACTCACAATCATTCTGTAACAAAATGGTTAATCCAATTTAGGTTAATTCTCTATAATAATCTATGAGTATCCAAAAAACAACGAGTTCACATTAATTGCAAAGCGATTTAATGTAATTATTGTCCTTGTCCCATACGACTCGAATACGAAAAAAAGAACTCAACCCAATATTAGCACGAATATATAATCGGAAATAAACTGATACGTTTTGTGGTTTAAAGAGGATTTCGAAATCAGTTGTTGTGCTGACCACGTGGTTTTTCTGGAATGGAAGCAAAATAATAAATAATAACAAATGGTTTATGTAGTGGGAGAAGACAAAATAATATGATCAATGCTAATGAGATGGATGAGATATGTTATATCGAATTATGAGGAAAGAAAATATCAAGATTTAAGTTTGAGAGCTAATTTATTGAATGTAAACATTCATCAAGCCCAAAAGACCTACAACGCCGGCCATTGTTTTTGTTTACATTTTTTTCATAAGCACGTCCTAATTCGACAAGCACGGGAAATAGCAACCCTTAGAATTAGGAAATTCCTTAAGCGTTTTGGAGACGCATTTGTTTTCTAAATTTGTGCTAAATTTGACAAAAGAACGCAACTTTAGAGCATTTCTTCGTTTTCGTAAGCACAAATGCAAAAACGAAAAAGGTTCCTTTAAATTCTACTGTAAATCGAAATTTTCAAAAATACTAAGCGAGATTTAAGACCTCGTTTTCCGTTTTGTTAACATTGTAGAGCTTACGCTCGATATCAGAAATTATATTTACCACAGTTTTAGCTCGAGATTCTGTGCATAAACAAAACACCCATTATTCTAGGAATAACACTGGGTTTACAAACAATTGGAAATCAGCTGTTGTGATTGCCACAATCCAGTGAGAATAAACAGAATAAAAAAAAATGGTTTATATTTAAAACAATATTGATCAAATCTATTGAAGGATGGAGTTTATAATCGATTTTGAAGAAAGAAATAAGAATTTAAAGGTAATTTAATATTATTGCAATGAAAAACATTCATTAATCTATCATAAAAACGCTGCCAATCAAATATATTATTAATGAGTTAAAAGAGTTTTTTCGTAAGAAACAAGTGGTAAATTTCGGCAAGCACTGGAAATAGAACATACAGAAATAAGGAAATTGCGCCTTAACGTTTTGGTGAGAACTTCTATTTAAGCAAATATTGCTTTGTTCTACAAGCGAACGCTAACTAAGCTTCCTACGTTTCGTAGCAACAAAATGCATAAAACATAAACACGGTCTTATGATAGAAAATTTATCTGTTTAGTTTCGGTCTGAACTATGCTAGTAATGATTGAACTAAGGTCACTGTTATTTTTAGACATTTGATATGACAGATAGTAGAAACATACCTTTGAAGGTACCATAGCCAACCATCGCCATATATCCTTATCTCTTTAGAGAATTAACGCGAGAATATACCTGTACGTTGGTTAACATGCATTCAATTGGGTAAACCTTTCATACGATTTTTGGCTAATTTGACAATACCACGCATGCGATACATTTCTTCTACGTTTGTACTTTGTAAGCCACAAATGACGACGCCCCTCATAAGTATGATAGCAGAAAACTATCTTTTAAAACCTTTTAAACTCTTAGAAATAAATAAAAAAAAAATTCCTTAAAAAAAAATAATTGATGGTAAAATAGAATATATTTTCCCTGTGAAGTATATATTTTCCTATGATTAATAGCTAATTTATATTAGCTATAATAACATCAATAAACTGATAAAATATCCCAGTAAATTAAAGAAGCTGAAATGTTTAAGCACATCCTTCCTCTGATTTAAAGCAAACATCATGTATTACTACATAAATTAGGCCTTAAATATAATTGACAATGGTCAACGTAAATAAATTTTGAATAAACAAATAAAAAATATATTTGCGTAGCCAGACAGGGTATACAAACTTTTCGTTTATTAATTAGATCAGGGGAAAGGATGTGTCAGGAGTTATGATGTTTTGATCCCAAGTTAAAGCCAAGGAAGTTGGCCACTGTGTGTAATGTTGAACGTATGAGTTAACCTAAGTGTTAAACTATAACATTTACTGTTTAAACTATAGCAACTAAACTGTGTGATGAATATTCTCCATTTCTTTCTTTTCCGAATATATAAGGCTTGAGAAATGAGAACCGATGCTCTCGATTTAAGGTACATCTCGTTTTTCACGAGTATTTTGTCACTAGGCTATATTACGCTCAATAGAAATGCTAATACCAAACAGTATTATATTCAACGATTTTCGAGGCATAATCGAACGATTTGTTTACAAGATATTTTTGGGTCAGCTGGTTTTGATTGGAGCAACAGTGGTTTTTTGGAATAAACAGTAAAATAAAAAAAATAAACAATGGTTTTATTAACAAATAATTGATCAACTATTTGTGATAGAGTTTATCGTTTTTAAGAAAATTAAGAAATTTAAAGCTACCCGTTCTAGGAAAACATTCATCAAATCAAACAGACCTACTACGTACGACGCCTGGAGCAGCGGGCTTTAACACACAGCTCATCATTGTCTGTGCTTTTTACTTTGTCATTACAGCAAATTTTTCCCTTCAAAATCCATGGTTTGATCGGGAAATTGTTCTATTGACACAGAAATTTAGGAAATTGTTACGTTGGTGTTATCACATGTGATTTTATTTCCTAATAAGATTGTGGGTGCGGGAAGATAGGATTTGGATACAGAAAAATGGAACATACAGTAACATATGAAGCTCATCTTTACTACCTATTTCGAAAGGAAATATGCAAGAGTTATAGTGATTATCCGGTTATAGATCATAAATTTAGAATTTCGATCTATGTTGTTTGCCGATTTGGCTAGGGTAAGGCATTGTTAAAAGCAAAACTAAAAAATGTGGATATTGCATAGCAGCCCCCGCATATGAGGGCATGGTTGGTGGATGTAGGTTCTATTAATTAGTTGAGGCTGGCATGACAGTCCTCCGATAAAATAATATTACAGGCCTCTGTATTTCTAATGTTGGCTATTGATCCCGTGATTAGCATAAAACAAAAAAAAAAAAATGTAACGAAAACAAAATGTTCGACACGAAAGCAGGTATTGGTCTGTGATTCCTGTGGGAAGCAGGTAGGAATTGATTATTATTTTATTTTTTATATACCAAAATAGGAAGCTGTTGTAGTTAAAGAGAACAAAAATTGAATTTGCTAATATGGTTGTGTGATAATTCAATATTATGTACAATCCAGATACATTAATATAAGATTTTAAGATATACAAAAATGATAATGATGTTCAAATTCGTGGCTGGCCCGTGATTGAAGTTAAGGTTTCATGTACAACGTTATAATAGATCAAGATCCGGTGATTTAAATTTCAAATTTCATTGGCCAATCGTTGAAACTCCATACACAATAGTTAGAAATCGAATTATTTGTAATTTCTTCAGGATTAAAGCCAGAGAATTCCAGACTGAAATGATAAAATAATCTTTCCATTAAATTCTTGAGTATTATTGATCCAAGGTTATGTGGGATTGTTTATATTGATTTTTTTAGAACACGAAAAAAAATCAATTTTTCGTATTACTACGATTAAAAATGTAATACTTGGTTTGAAATTTTTTCCCGCAAACAATGTATGAATATTTTTTCAAGAGTATTTGAAGATGGAACAAAAACTTCTTATATATTGAACTAAGTATAATAGTATATTATATACTATTAAATATATATATATAGTATAATTACTACTTAATATAGTATTGGCTGATTAAAAATATAATATTATAAGTAATATATTATAATTAAGTGATATAGAGGTATAATATAGCTCTATAGTTAACAGATATTATTAGTATATAATAATATATATTTACAAATATTTTTATTAAATACGATTTCGTTCTGCCGTAAAAATCTACTATATTACTATCTATATATATTATTAGTATTATATAGACCATAATATATATTATTCTTATATATTATTATATATATTATATATATGATATATATATCTACCACATATACTATACTCTATTAATATATAAAGAGACAGTAAGAAGATCGCAGAATCCAATACTCTAAGTAGAGATAAGTTGTACCCAATTAAGCCTCATCAAAATTAAGAAGGTAAAGAGTAATATTTTTAATATATAATCATTTGTATAAGTAATGAATCTGTAATGTATAAATTAGAGCAGATGGACTTACCTCTAGGCTGTCCCCAGTACAAAATGAATTAATAATTAAAGAAGCCGCATTTGGCCCCTTAATGGTGAACTGCTGACCACCAGTCAGAGCTATGCGGTATGGAGGTAGACTTAGAAAGTAAATAAGAATTATAGAATCAGAGGGAAAGAAGCCAGCTAGCATTCAGGGAGCTCCAATAGCTAATGGACTAGTCTCAGGTCAAGACCCATAATAAACATTAAATATTGATCCAGTCAGTACAGTAATTATAGTATAAGGAAAGCTAGGTCATATACACCACTTCTAGAAGTGTCCCAAGTCCAACCCAAACGCGGGATAACTAATGAAATGACTTTCTAAAAGAGGATATCTGAATAGTAAGAAAGCTGCCTATGCATCAACAATTTATAGAACTGAGTTTCCAGTACACATATTGGAATATAAGTTCAATGGTAAAGCATCATGCTTAGTCACGGCCTCTATAGATATGTCCCAATCACCCCAATAATATAAATTTGAATATAAAGTAAATTTAGTGATACTTATGAGAAAGAATACCACCAGATATGGTTCCGACTTAAGGATTCAGTGCTACAGTGAGCAGAACAGGCAACAAATTTAATTAGAATAATTATAAAAGAATGAAAAATATGTGAATTGATGAGAAGTCAGGCATGTGACCATAACCAAATTCTAATAACCACATGATTCTACAGTCAATTTACTCATAATAAAGTAAAAGAATAATAGACTATGAAATTAAGTATACGGATTCAGCATCAGGGTTCCACAAAGAGGTCAAAGTGGTCCAGTTATTTAAGATTGTCCACTTTCAAATTGCAGTATCCAATTTTGATACCAAAGAATTTATAAATTAATAGTGTAAGAAGTAGAGGATGCCTGTGGTTTAGGATTGCGGCATGTCGGTGGCGCCAGTCCTTGGATTTAGAAGATGTGTGTGCCAGTGCAAGAACGTCTCTAATAAATAATAAATAAAGAATAAAATCCGTTAAGGGATAGAGAACAGCACTATGGGTTTGCGCTATCTGGACTGTTCCCAGTCAATCAGGTGTCCAATAAAATATTATTAATAGTTTAGAAAATAATAATTAAGGAAAACGTGTGCGAGGCGCCTGCATCATTAATCAATCTTGAATGTCAAAATCATTGTACCTCTAATACATACGAATCAGCTACTATAAGAAGGCGCATGGTCTTTTTTAGAACTGGTCCCAGACAACGCAGATTAAAAATTACATAAATTGAGAAGGCAGTAAGCATTGGCCACACGCAGTTATAATAGGTCAGTCACGATCGAGAGCGGTAAGAATTACGAAATAAGTTTTTTTAATAATTGTTAAATTTAATAAGTAATTAATGAATAGTATTTTATAATTACCAGCCCCACCTAGACTGTCCCAGTTAACAAATAATTTAGGTTTATATAAGAATATAATTCCAGAAGTTGCATGCGGGCTATCGGGGTCGTGCTACGACTGTCCATCAACGTTCTGCTCCGATGACACGAATTAAAAGATCTGTTGCATTACGAGTAAAGGTTTAAGGTATGTAACTTGAGTTAATTGATGATTTTATAGTGTGTTAGACTGTGGCAACATTACATCCTTGATTAGGAGCCATTGTGAGCGGGCTAATCTGATTTAATTCTTATTTATTAATTGATTATGAGAGCTTGCCTCTGGATGACATGCTTCTAGGGCGGCCAGATGAGCGATTTTTAATATTTAGGGTAAATGCTTAATTGTAGGGAGTAATGAGGGAATTCTTGTTGGGTTGTATGAGCTGGGGTACAATGTAATCAGGGGGTAGGTGTGTAGACGATCTGACTCAGTTTGGGTGCCCGGTTCGATCGGATTGTTAAGTTTATAGTAGTGCTCGGATTATCGATCATATATAGCTTAAGTGGATTATTAAAGATTTGATTTATAAGAGCTTATTAGTGTTTAGATTCTTAGATTTTGGTTAGTTATGGGGTGCCTGGGACATTCTAGAAAGGGACCATGCGGCTTCTCAAGTTATTAATTTCTACAGTTTTATGCCAATGAAATTCTAAAAGAGACCTGTGGCTTCTTAAAATACTATTCTTATTTATAAAGAGTTGACTGGGACATCTGCTTTATATGTTAAGCTTTAATTATTTTTTTAATTATTAATATTATTGGTCGAGTCCAATATTAATATTAATATTGGACCCATTGCTGGCTTCTTAAGATATTATTCTATTTATTATTTATTATTGAGCAATGGTGAAGCTAGATTTATCTGAGAGAGCCAGTACTGAAACCCATTTGTAATTTACATTGGTTGAATCTGGGACAGTTTTATAAAATGGACCTTAAGCCGTGCTTACTTAAGTATTGTTCTTATTTATATGAGTTGACTGGGAACATCCCATCTAGAGGGGATCATCATGGCGGCGTCTTCTTGAATTATTTATTTTTAATTATTTAATTAATTATAGGTTGACTGAGGACGCAGTCTATTTGAAATAGGAGTTATACAGGTACGGGCTTCTTAGTATTTATGCGTCAATTTAATGGTGTACCTTGGGGTATTTATGAATTATTTATATGGGTTGACTGAGGGATCAATCTAGAGGGGTCAATGCGGCTCTTAATTATTAACTTTTATGTGGTTTGACTGGGGAGCAGCCATAAAATAGGATCACGAGCGGCTTCTTAAGGTATTCGATTCTTAAGGGGGATTAAATATTATGGTTGTTACTGGGACATTCCCTAGAGGGGTTAATTGCAGCTTCTTAATTGTATATGGTTTTTGAATAATAATTAAGGAAGGTCTGCATGTAACCGTCTCTGAGAATGTCCAGTAACCATAATAGAATAAGAATAAGTACTTAAGGAAGCCGCATGAATCTAATTTAAACTGTAACATCACCCACAATAAAATACCAGATTAATTGAAGCCACATTCGCACTCGCTAAGAATGTCCCAGTCAACCGCAGCAATAAAGAGGTATATCAATTACAGAATAATACTTAAAAGCCGCATGGGCCTATCTAGACTGTCCCAGTCAAGCAGCTAGAAATTACATATATATTAGATTACAAATTATCAAATAATAATTAAGAGACCGCATTGACGCCTCTAGATGTCCCAGTCAATCAATAATAAATATAGAATAATACTTAAGAGAAGTCCGTCATGGTCCTTTGTTAGAACTGTCCCAGTCACAAATAAAAAATGTTCTTATATGTAGAAAAATAAGATTCATATCAATTTCCCAGTCAACTATAATAAATATCCAATAATAAATAAGAATGATACTTAAGAAGCCGCATGGGCCCTATTAGACTGATCTCCAGTCATACCAATAATAATTATAACTTATGCTTATGAATGATGATATAACATGTATAAATAATAATTAAGCAAGTGTAGCGAATTTGACTCTACCCCTGCTAAAGAATGTCCACAAGTCAACTCATAGTAGATAAAGTAGAATAATTCTTTAAGATGTCCGCATGTGTCCTTTTTTCAGACTGTCCAGTCACCAAATAAAAAAAAGTAATTTATGATAAGTATATGTTCACGCATATTGGCCATGAACTTCTATGGAGATGTCCCAGTCAAATCCTCTCTTTATTAGTTTTTATTTTATTATTCAATTTACATAAATAGAAGTCAAGAATAATACTTAGAAGACTCGCATGGGCCTAGTAAGTTGAACAACTTCAGAAGATTCTACGAGAATAATTTGCCTATCTATCCTCAAAGCCAAAGATCTACCTCCTCGTTGCTTTACGTTGCGGGCGCTCTCCGACTCATTAGCATATCTATGTCTTTTCTTCTAAGCTGTTGGAAGCTAAAGACTGCACAGCGTAGTGGATCTATTAATTATACTATAGTGCAACTAACATCATTATTAATGACTGACATTATAAAGATTGACGAAAAAGAGATATGAATTGATATCGTGTTTTACCACTCTGCATCTGACATTAATTTTCAATATTATTTAACCACTAAGGGCCTAGCTGCTGCGTCAAAAATTACAAAGGAAAAACTAGAAATTAAAACAGTCAGTACAACTTAAAGAATGTTAATCATTAACACTTACGGGTTACAATGCGAATAGTTTGTTGATATTGAATATATATTAATCTTCATAATATATATAATTTTATTTTTTATTTTTTATTTCTATTGAAGTTAGATCAATTAAATGTACGAAAGATCGTTACTAAAAAAAAGTACGAAAAAATTACGAAAAAGTTCGGAAAAAAATTAAAAAAAGAATCAAAAAAATAATAAAATCAAAAAAAAATCATGAATTTCTTATATTGTAAATTCAAGTAAAAAAACGGTTGATTTTTTTATTTGATTTTTAATTTGATTTATTCAAATAGCTAGGCGCTCTTCGTATTTTTTTGCGCACTTTTGCTCAACGAAATTTAAGCGCGTCTTCTGTTTATCGTGTATCAGGCAAGACTTTTTGCCTGTCAACAGTCGAAACTTGTATGTAAAAATAGCAAAAAAAGTGTTTTGTATTCGATTGATAGTACAAATTATTAGCAATAACTAAATTGAATGAATTAAAATGCTAACGAATCTACGAATTTTAGTATATAAAAATAATAATAATAAATAATATAACAATAAATATAAAATGATATTAAGTAGAATTTTGTTTTATATATTAGTCTCTAATTATTTCCCTTTAGTGCTTAAGACTTAACGCATTTTAGCAAAATGCTAAACGTAAGGGATGTCGAACAACATAAGAAAAAAATGTAAACAACATGAAACGAAAAATCTGGACGCACTCTATATGTTGGTGACCCCGTAATTGGAGGTCCTCCCATAATTTGTCCATACCGGTAATACTATCCCTCCTAAGGAGGTTTATGAGTTAATGGACCATTACCTTGCTAGGTTTGTTTACACGATTAAAAAATAATGAAGAGTATTGTGAGACTCAAAAATATTTGTTGGGGTATTCATATTAATTTGTTACCTCGGCTTGATTATACTTCATCAAAATAATAATCCAACTAGAAGAAACGTTTTAACGTACTGGAGGGCGTTTTAATTTGTGATACTGCCCGTACACTGTGTTATCGGCATGATGATTATCTTTATAAAAGATGCCCGGCATTTAGACTAGTTAAGTTTGGCCAGTTTAGGAAATCAGGTCCATGACGGTCTTATTGGCCGTGGCAGATTTCTGTTAGGAATGGCTGTGATGATTAAAGGGTTTGGTGGGTTCAGTGGCAAGATGTAAGTATATTTGTAAGTTATGCCTGTATGTGTAATTTATTGGCTTTGTGTCTGTGCCTACTTTAGTGAGACTGGTAGAATGAGAAAAGGTGTTGTGTGTGTTACTGCGATGATTCGATGGGTTAGCGGGTATATCGCGCGAGTAACGAGTACACAACCGTATGTGAGAGTCATAATCTGCGTGTTGCAATTACGGCGAACTGTTATGAGTGCGGTGAATACCAGAAGTAGAGGACGTGGCCCTCGTGAGTAGGCACGCATAAGGGTACTGTCAGGTGTGCAATTCTAAGTACAAAAGAAGTGAATTATTTATTTTATTTTTTTAATGATTTAAAAATCATTTAATCCATAAAAATTAATTCTTAAGCTGTTGCTGTGGTGTTAACTGAAAAAAAAAATCTCAATACTTGAATGGGCAGACAAATTTTTTTTTACAAAATAAAATATAAATAATTGTTTTTTTTTTAAACAATTAAATATAAATAGCATTAGTACTGAAAGTATAGTATATATATATATATATATATATAAGTATATATATATAATATATATATATATATATATATATATATAGTATATAATTATTAATATATCATATTAATAATATATTATATTACCGTACCATATATATAGGATAGGTCAGCCTCCCGAATGCAACATGCATGTAACTAAAAAACTATAAAATAGCTAAAAAATAAAATAAATAACATTATTTGATTTTCAGCAAGCAATTTCATTCAATAGGAAGACCTTTAAAAAAAAAATTATTTTATTCTAATATTTTATTATATTACGTTAACAATAAGTATGGGCTCGTTCAAGTCGCGCCAGAAAATTTCCAGGGGCGGGCAAAGTTTTATTACACGCTACATATACACGATAAATAAAATAGATTTATATAGATATATATATTATACAATCCAATTATAATAGTATTATAATAAGTATAATAGTGAAAAATTTAATTTAGTAACTATAGTATATAAACTAAAACTAAAACTACAATGGTTTACGTAGATAACTAAGTATCGTATAGATATACCGTCGATCGGGTAGTAACAATTTGAGCTTAGAAGGAGTATAATAGCTGAAAGAAGATATTTACAAAGAGAACAATTAACAAACTTGGTTTTCCGGACAAGGAAATATAATCGGCCAATTAAGTACATACCTTCACATATTATTTGGAAATAATTTTTAAAAACATAAAATAAGTATTTAAAAACTCAATTTAAATTTTTTAATTATAGATAAATTATTTGTTTATATACTGTCTCTCTCCTTGTCTATATGATACACCATTAAGATATACGGGTTTATACTTCTTGCAAATAACAGATTATCTGTTAGGGTTGATTTTAATAATATATATATAATGGTAATATATTAACTAACGGCGCTGGGGGGCACAACATGTAATGTGATTCACAAAGGGATAAAAGCTGCAAGTAACTTTAACCTTTAAAGCAAAAGGTTATGTGGGGGGAAAGGGATAAAGTGGATGGGAACAGGAATAAGTAAAGGGTAGGTGTAGAGAGACGGCACGTAGGATCATGGCGCTGAGTAGAATTTGGGAAGAGGAGGAGAACTGATAGTTAGGTGTTGTCTCAAGAGAATAATCGTTCCGTTAAAGAAGTCATCCCGTCTCTCTCTCTCTGGCATCTCTCTCTCTCTCTCCTCTCTCTCCAAACACTTCCTCTCGTCTCCTCTCTCTCTCTCTTCTCTCTCTCATCTCCCGTTCTCCCTCTCAGTCTCTCTCTTCTCTCTCTCATCTTCTCTCTCTTTATATATATATTATATATATAATATTATATAGTATATATATAGTATATATATATATATATATATATAATATAATTATATATATATTTGTTTATACTATATTATAATAATTATATTCTACATTTATATATTATATAATATATATATTATTTAGTATATATATATATATATATATATATATATTATTATATAAATCTATATATATATAATATATAAAATATTTATGAATCCGTGAAAAGAAATTGAAGCCTCCTATAAGGCCTTAGAACGAAAAACTTATTTGAGACATTCCATCGAGTACTTGCTGACCAGCCTGTGCAATATATTCACGGTGAACGCTAGGCATGCACCAAAAGCTAAGCCGTTCATTACCATATACTTCTCAGCCACGTTTTGACTCTTTTTAAAATAAAAATGACCTTTCAATTGTGCACATAGCCTGAAGGAAAAGCCAAGAGAATTATGAGAGCGAGTAGGTCTACTGATGGCACTACAAATGTTTTAGCGATGCTTCAATAGATCAATCACTGAATGTCCATCTATTATATGCCCTTAGACCACACGCATACAAAGATTTGCTTTCGGCAAGAAATTGTCCATATGGACTCAATTGATTATACTCATCACAGTTGAACTTTCTCCATTTCATCAATGACTTTCTTGTATTCTTTTGCCAAAAGGTACAAAAGAGAGAGAGAGGCGTTTCATTGGAATCTGAAAATCTCTCCTTCAAGGACAGGGTTCAATATTTGGCTCGAGCTGAGCCATATTTTCAACCCCCAGAAATTGAACAAAAATTCGGAATTTTCAAGCCGATTTGACCCTATAGAACCAAACCTGTAGGTTTTTTGCGCTAAAAAATAAATTGTTTTCGGTGTTTTTTTTGTGTCTGCAGTCTTATTACAGAAATTGAAAATAAAATGAAACCCTTGTTTTGAACATTTTTCGTATCAACTTCCAGAATTTTGTTTTTCAATTAATTCAAAACTTGAAATATGCATAGATGGGTCCATACCTACAATATTTACCTTTTTGTTTTTTTCTTTTCGATTTTTTTGAGTTTTGTGCTCACGGTTGTCCATTCCAAACCCACTTTTTTTGATTTTAAAATGAAAAATTGCGAAAATAATTTTTTTTTCTGTTAGCGCGAAGTGGATGAAATTTTCAGGGCACATGTAGCCGAAGAGACGCACGATTATTTACTAGATAATGTTCTTTGTATATGCATGTAGTTTTGTGTTCTTGAACAAATTTTAACTAAAATTTTTACAAATTTTTAATAAAAATTTCTTTTGCTTATAAAAAAAAAATTATCTACTAAAAAAGGTGCATCTTGCCCGATTATAACAAGCCTGAAAATTTGATGTGAGGATGGAGTAGAACCATGTCTTTTAATCAAGTACTTTTCCAAAATTATATATATATATAGGATATTATATTATATATATATATATATAATAGTATAGTATTATAGTATATAGTATATTATATATATATTTATATAGAAAATATATATTATATATATATATAGTAGTTATATAATAATACTTATTAAAAAAATCAAGCCAAGATTCAGGGGGGGCAAGTGCCCCTCCTTGCCTATGTAGCGGACCGCCCATGGTAATTAGTTATCACTTAGGTCTGGCAAGCGCTATGCTTCTGAGTAACCTTCCATTCTGCAGTAGAACGAGAGCAAAGAATTACCAAGATATTGTTTTTTTTATTATGTTTCGAGAAAATGTTCAATTTTTTTTATTTATTCTTTTTAAGGGGTTTAGCCAGACGGTAGACACTCCCCCGGTAGAGGCGAGAACCCCCGACTCTGTCCATCTTATGGTTTACCCTTCGGGTATCTTTTAGTTAAAAAAAAATTTGCATATTGGATAACTTTGACAATTGGCTTACTTCAGAGCGCAAAGCCCTTACGTTACTTCTCAAAACGAATCATTACATAGTTTTACCAACATTTTAATAATTTAAAAATTTTTTAAAAGCGTTTTTTTATTTTTTTTTTTAAATTTCATTGATAAAAATGTCTCCTGATTAATAAACGTATTATTTATTTTCCTTGTCATCTGTTAATAAGTTTTTAGTTACATTGTGGGATGATGCTTTCGGATGCCTGACTCATATATATATATTATAATATACGTATATATAAGTATATATATATATATATATATAATATATATAATAATAAAAATATATATATATGTATATATATATATATATAGTAATATAATATATATATATATATATATATCTAGTATAATACGAGAGAAGAGAGAGAATGCCTGTGGCATTGATTTGACTTCGCACCGACTCTCATAAGAGAGGATAGCTGGTTAATCCTCTGCCTTAGCAATCTGAGTATTTACCTATCCCTGGGGCAGAAATAAAACTCGAACTAGTGCCACACACGTAGGTGGGCTCGTTTGGGAATAGCCAGCCTTAAAGTTGATTTCCTATAGAGCCCCAATGATTACCACCCTGAGAAAGAAGATAAAGCTATACAAGGAAGTTTTTATTTATATATATTATATATTAATATATATAATATAATATATATATAATATAAAATATAATATATATATATATATATATATATATATATAATTATAATATATATTATATAATAAATATTTATTAATAATTTGGGTAAGTCATATAGATTTTGAAAACCATTTATTTTACAGAGTATCATTTGATTATATATGGTTTTAGGTTTAGGTTTAAGGAGCTATATCATTATGATCCTATGTATAAATTGGATGACTAGGAATGGAACAAGAGCCATAAAGATTGATTAATTTTCCTCAATGTTTCGAGTTGCTCGTTACTCATCCTCAGGAGGGGCTGCAAGAGTGACATATACATAATTGCAGAAAGAAATTAAAAGATGAAAATAATGCATTGATTATGAATCGTGTCCCGCATCCATCAAACTTTTTGTAACATTATTCCCTTTTATAATGTAATTGTAATCTTAATCTTAATTTCAATTTTATTCTTTCGGATTATTATAATGTCATTCAATTTTTATTAATTAAAGACAATATTTGTATATTAGTATATGTGTGTCTGTTGTAGAACTCCTGAAGGATGAAGTTTAACAAGCGACTCAAACGTATAAAGAGAAATACCAAAGTCATCATTCGATTATCCCGAAATCAACAATCTCTTCAACATTAACACCTCAGGCACAACTAGGGTCATACGTCACAATCAAACATACCTTGACCCTTTCAAACTTAAAGTTTAACCAAAAAATTTTTAATTGACAGTTTAAGATTAGTTTTATTGCGTTTGGGTGAAAGAAACCACTGTGCTGGAATAAATGATTATATAAATTTTAAAACTATATATAGATTATTAATAGTATATATATTTACTATTTATATATTATATATAATTATATATTAATGATATATATATAATATATATATATAGTATTATAAATATATAATGTATATATATATTATTAATACTATATAATATATTATTATATAATATATATAGTATATATTATATTATATTAAGTCGGCAGGGGTGATTGGGCCCACCTCTTAGAGGGGTGATTCGGTCCCCTATAATAGAATAAAAATAAAAATAAAATAAAAAATTTTTTTTTGCTCAATTTAATAGCCAACGCAGTAGTATAAAACAAGTTTTAATTTAGAATTCACTTTAATTCTAGAGACGTTTTGTAATATTTTTAAAAATACGAATAAATTAGGGTACAAAATGCCCTTTAAATTAAGAATTTCACTTTTTGAAAAATGTGAGTTTTTTTTAACTTTGTTATAAAATGAAAATTGTGGATGGAGATTATAATTATTTTTTCAGTGGATACACCTCAGTGTATAGCTTTAAACTGGCAAAGTAAATTTTGTTCAAAACAGTATTAGTGGCTAATCACAGGGCCCTACTTGGTCCGATTCACCCCCCGTATAAAAATTGATGTGGGGTGAATCGCAGCGAAAGGGATGAAAGGAACGTATTAATTGAATTTTATTATTATGATTAGATTTAAATATGATTATGATTTTGAAATATAGGTAATAAATAAAAAATGAAATTTATATAAAAAAATACGAATTCAAAAAAAGTGGCCAAAATGTATCATTATTGACATTTTTATTAATTATTACTACTAATTTTAATATAAACAATTATTATTTAAGTAAAATTAAATAATTGAATTTATACATAAAAGAGGAATTTAAACAGATAACTGTCCAATTCACCCCTCAATGGTAGTCCGATTCACCCCTCCAAGGTGCTGAATGAGCCTTTATTTATTCCGTATATTCATCCAGGCCTCTGCTTCCTCATGATTATTTTTTTGTTGCTTTTCCTACTATATGGCCTGGAATTTCAGAAAAAAAAATCTAACAAAAGTGCCATTAGGGGAAAGTCGGGAGACGAACTTATACCTAAAGGTTCAAGTCACCCCGCCCGACGCTATATATTATATATATTATATATATATATACTTATATATATATATATAGTGTTATAGCTATATTATATACTATTATATATATATATATAATATGTATATATATATATATATCGTATATATATATATATATATTATATATATATAATATATATATATATCTTTATGTAATAATATTAGAATGTATATATTAATTATATATATTATATAATAGTTATATAATTGTATTAGCTATATAATAATATTATATATATATAATATATATTTTGCATTTTCAATAAAAATATTTTAAATGTTTATTATAGTATATTATATTTATTTAGCTAATTTTATTTAATGATTCATGATATTTTTAATTATTGACTTTTAAAAACGTGGGAATTAATGATATATTGGCCTAAATATGCAAATCAATTTGATTTGCTTTTGAGAAAATGGATTAATTTCTTAGCAGCACAGATCATGCAGAGGAAGCATGAATTCAATGGTAGGCTGCTTAAATTTTTTATTTCTAATAAGATTCAATATTATATGCCAAAAAGATATAATTTATACACAGGTTGAAACCCTTATGTATATCAAACTGTGTTCCAGTAATAATTCTTCAGTATATTTCAAATTTTTTTTTTATAAATTATATTATAATAAGTTTATATGTTTTTTTTGTATATATATATATATATATATATATATATATATATATATATATATATATATATATATATATATATATATATATATATATATATATATATATATATATTAGGGATGCACCGGATCTCCGCTCCGGCTCCCGCTTGGCCGGAGTTCCGGCCTTTTTAAAGATCTCCGGCTCCGGCCGGAGACCACTAGTCTCCGGCTTTCTCCGGCCGGAGACCTATATTTTTAAAAGGTAGTTTTGAGAAAAAAAATAGTTATAATTCATTGAAAGTAATAATGAGACATTTAATGAAAGAAATTTATTTAGAAGAATTGATTCATACAAAAAGTGTAAAAAATTATTTTAATATTTTTTTTTCTTATAGTGATAATATTGTCAAGCTAATAACAAATATTATAACTATAATAATTTATAATAATATGAATACTGAATAGGCCTATATGACACCATTTACTAAATTGACTAATTATTTTGATAAACAACCTAAAAGGGTTTGATATCCAAAATGACTAGCCCTAACATATTGATATATGATTCAGACTCTGGAGAGGTAGGTTGGCTTAATATACAGAAGAAAGAGAAGAAAATGAGAAGAGAAAAAGAACAAGCGAAATGGATTATCAGAAGAGGCTGAAAGATCTTAAGAAGGTTGTACAGTAACATACTGATTGTTTTCACGGAATAACGTCGGAGAACGCTTTGAGGGTAGATGAAGGAAATATTTGATGTCTCCAAGAACTAAATTTATTTTTCTGAAAAATATTTTAACTAAATCAAAATTTTATTTCAAAATTTAAAATTTAAATTAATCTCGATTTCTGCGGTGAAGCGAAAAAAGTTTTGAATTATGAACCTTTTGAGAATTTTGGATTATGGATAATGCTTCAACATATAATAAATTGATCAACTCAAATATGATTTAGGATAGGATGTTAACTGTGTCGTGACGCCTCTCAGAATCTGCTTCATTTTCTTGGCTCAATAAGATCGAGGGCTCCTTAACATTAACATATGGTTGCTAGAGATTTGGAACTTCCTACAATCTAGTGATAATATTAATAATTAGTAGTGATAGTGTTTTTAATTATTGATAGTGTTATTATTTAATTGGTGACAGTATTATTAATTGGTGATAGTGTTATTAATAGTGATAGTGATGATGATATTGATAGTGATAATATAGTAATAATGATGATAGTGGTGTTAATGT
>JABUQX010136850.1:0-5000 GCA_015478945.1 Trachelipus rathkii
AGGAGAATTGAATCCGATTGGTGATGTCACTTCTCTCTTCGAAGGGGTAATCATATGTCACAATGCTATCCTTTCGCTCTCGAAATATCTCAATGTCATATTGCTTCTAATTAGACGTGATTAGAGATAGATACCTTCAGAATTCTCATTGTCCGGTCATTTTTGCAAGCTGTTAGTTTCGATTTATATCTTTATATTCCTCATTACCTTTTTTGCAAAAGGTGTTGCCTGTTCTCTTTTTGACTGATGGTATATACTTAGGATAATTCCCCTGTTCCTATTCTTATTTTGCTTGGTCTTACGCTCTCTCTCCAAACCTCAGCACCTTTCTGTTTGCCCTTGTTAATAGGTCTACCATTTCCCATATTCATTCTTCATTCACTGTGGTTGGTATTCACTCGCAGTGTCTAGACGGTTCTAAAAACAGGGGACATCTTGTAGGTGCGTCCTGCTGTCTTTCCTGACACTCTCTCAATATCCTCACATCCTCTTTTTGCCTCAATTTTTATGGTATTGAATTTAATGAATATATGCCTTTCTTTCTCGATTCTTATTCCTATATATTCCTAAGACCAACTCCTCATTGCCATTTTATTCAGATTCGCTAGTGCCTCTTCGCAAGCACTTAAATCACCAATATTTAAAAAACTACATATTGGTATCTCTGCTTGCGGCTACTATTGTTATTTCGGCTTCTCTAAGCTTCTAGTAAGTGTAATACT
Organism: Trachelipus rathkii; assembly: GCA_015478945.1. Classification (NCBI taxonomy): domain Eukaryota; kingdom Metazoa; phylum Arthropoda; class Malacostraca; order Isopoda; family Trachelipodidae; genus Trachelipus; species Trachelipus rathkii. The sequence goes on from JABUQX010136850.1 coordinate 723, forward strand.
AAAATCATAGCTATGTTTGAATTCCTTCCTCTGCGTAGCAGGTAACTGCATCGAAATCGCTGGAGTAGATGTGAGACCTAAATGGTGTTGTTCTGCGTCTCTTCTTTTGGGAGTTGTTCTCTAGGTACTTTCCGGATGTCAATTGTCTGTATCATAAGTTCACCTCCCATCAACTGATTATTGTCCTGCTCTCCGACAAGGTCAGGTCTTATTGGCAAGAGTGCTGGACGAGTGTTCAGCGAGGGGCGAAACTAAAAATATAAAGCAGAACATTGGTGAGTGGGCTTCCTCTCACAGACGAAACCGCTACTACTAGGTACTATTTGCATACCTCCGTATTGGCCACGCCAATATCACTTGCAGGCTCACTATATGTCGCATTGGAGCTTCTCTTCGCCATCTCATTAATTTTGATCGATCGCCTGTACTCTTTCGCAATCTATTCGCTTCATATCTTTTATATGATGTTCGCGAAGCTGGACCTATTTTCGCCGTCTTTGCTTACCTATTTCTTTATGGGTCATACCAAATTGCCTAAATTGTAATTCTCATATGTATTTTCGTGATATTCCTTCCCACTTCAACAGTAATTCTTTTTTCTCTTATATTCAAGAACTGAATATTCATTAAATTATGATATTATGTAATATTAGGAATATTTATAATGTAAAGACATCTTTTATCTACCTTTTTATTCATTTTGACTTAAAATTTGTTTTGCCATTCTTCAAATTTTCTTTGACATTTGAAATATGTTGAGCCATGCCCACATGTTTTTCCAATGTGGTTGATTATTCACCAGTGTGGCTCGCTTCTCTGTTGATCCATGGTAGGTCCTGTACAAGAATTTTCTCTCTCTCTCTCTCTCTCTCGGTTCTTCTCTCTCTCTCTTCTCTCTCTCTCTCTATATATATTATATATATATTATATTATATATATATATATAGTATATCTTAATATTATAATATTATATATATTATTATATATATATATATATATATTATATATCATTAATGAATTTTTCACAAAATAAATGTCAAATTTCAGGTTACACAAAATTCAAATATGAAATTGTTATAATTATAATTAATGAAATATAATTCCTGTCACATAAGATGTAATATGTCTATGCGTATATTGGTGCTCTTGGGTTTATATATATATATCTATAGTATCTATAATATATTATTATTTTATATTGTATTTATATATGTTTAGTATTTATATTTATTTTATATATTATATTTTTATTATATATATTATATTATTATTATTTTATATATAATATATATTATATTTATTATATATATATATTTATTTATGTTTGGCATGGTGATGTCACTTGGACATATTGTGTCTGAGTTTTAAATATTTAGGAAATATTATGTTTGTTATGAAAAGTAAAACCGGTTGTTTGCTTTAGGTGCTTTAAAAACTACTTCTTGATTAGCGTTTTTTTTGGTGACGTGTGATGGCTCTAGTTGGTTAGAGCATCCGGTTATTGTTTAACAATTTGTTCTGACTGAGATGTTCAATGTTCGATTTCAACGCTTGATGGTATGAATAAAATCTTCCTGGTGACTCCATTCATTTAAAATAGGGGCCGTCCTTTGAGTACTCAAAGTCTACATTTATGGATGAGGAAACGGGTTTGCTTTAAAAACTACTCTTTGATTAGCGTTCTTTTTTTTGGGGACGTGGATGGCCTAGTGGTTAGTAGGTCATCCGGTTATTTGGCACTTTTGCGACGGGGGTCCAATGTTCGAATCCTGATGATGGAGAGTAAAATCTCCTGTGACTCATTCACTGCTTTGAAACTAGATATTTATTCAAATCCATTAGAATTGGGTGGTTGTTGATATTCCTGTCTGGGGCTATATTCGGCTATTCTGATGTTTTGCCCCGTGTTAAATTGAGCGAACCATCAAAGTCAAAGGCACGCCAACTATGGGCGACATCATTGGCTTTTGTTGCGAAAATTATTGTCATATTTAATATATGTAACGATAGTAAAATATTTTTGCTTCGTGCCAGGTTGCTTCGAATCGCATCTGACAACAGCGTTTAGCCGTTTAGACCAATGTACATGTGAGTGCTCTTTTCCACTTAGTTTCTCGAGCGTCCTCCCTTTTAAAAAGAATTAAATCTTGGAAGATTTTTCAAATCTCCTGCCTCGATATCATTGCTTTGAAACTCGATACTTTATTTAAATCCCATCAGAAGGATGGTTTGGAACCACCTTCTGGGTGCTCACGGCAATTTTTTTCAGTTAAGGTGGCTCATGGGTTTAGTCAGGAGGCAGCCTTGACTAATTAAGTCATATTTGTTGTTTCGCCAACATGCGCACTATACTATGCTCGTTGCGAAGAATTTGCAATAATATATTAATTGAATAAAAATTTCAACTCGCCAGGACTCGAAACCATCGACAACAGTGGTCAGCCGGTTTGATTAATGTTATTAGGTAGCCTCTATCTTACATGTTTTCCGACTCATCCTCTCCATAAAAGAAGTACATGTGAGACATTGTTTTCAATTTGTCACTCTGTTCGTTAATCACTTTGTCTTTGAACTCGGTGTACTTATTTAATTATCTAATATATTGAGATTGCTTGAATCCATATATATTAATTTATAATATTTTAATTATATTAATATATATTATATATTATTATTAATATATATATTATATATATATAATATATATTATATATATTTATATTAATATATATATATATATATATATATTATATATATATATATATTAGATTATATAAATTATATTTTATATATATTATTTAGTATTTTTATATATTATCTATATATATATATATATATATTATATTATTTTTATATTTTTATATATATATATAATATATATATTTATTATATATATTAATTTTATATTATATATTATTATATTATTATATTTTATATATTATAGTATATTTATTATATATTATATTTTTGGATACATATATATAAATTGTATATAAAAATTTTATTTACTATAGTATTCAAGAATAAAGGGTGTTTTTTACCGTTTCTAAAAAAATGAAATTTTTCCAAAATGTTTATTTGTTTTTTTTCTAGACAATTTTTGCCTAATTCTTATCATAAGAATTTCAATACAAAAAACAAAAAAAACAATAAATTATTTATTTTCTTTCAAACTTAATAAATGCTGTATTCTCGTTCAGCTCTAAACAGATTATATTATTTGCGTTTTATATTGATTGTTTTGGGTAATATAGTAACTTTGTAATGTGTGGTGTCTAGCTCATTGGTTGTATATTCTGTCCCTTTAAAAGATATTTGAAAAGTACTGTTTTCAGATGATTGAAAAAACATTATGAAAAAATAACATTAATTTCAATTACGGTGTTCTAATATAAATTTATTTACCACGTAGTCTAAATTGTGATGTATTTTTAGCGGGAAAAATTTATTTTGAAATTATCAGGAAAATGTAAAGATTTTTATGGCCGTTTTGTGGAAAATCAGAAATATAAAAATTTATCTCGTGCACTCCCTTCGCTCATTATTTTTTATTTTTCATTGAATATTTAATTATGTATATCATAGTGTTCCATTGGAATAAAAACATTTTCTTTTATCAGTTTGAAATAGTTGAGATTTTGCTATGGTCTTTCCTTAATTGTTTTATTTTAATTAATTTGTTTTATTTTAATCTTGAAATTTTAAGGTTTTTACATTTGTTGCTCGATAAGTTAGGTTATTGGATTATGGTTTTAGTTAATTCTGTATATTTGTGGTTTATTATTCGGTCCTTTTTGTATTATTTTAATCATTTGATAATTTTTCTACGCAATTATTTTCTGTCATATGCCCTTTATTTTATAAATTTATTATTTATTTTCTGTAAAATTAAAATTTAAAACTTTTTGTTATCACAATACATAGAATTCGCTCTAAAAATTTAATTTATTTTATTACAAAGTAAATAATTTTTTTTAAACGAATTGCTATGTTTTTATATAACAATAAAGTTTAAATTTAGAAAGTGTGTAATTTTATAAAGGGCATTTATCATGATAATTATATAATGTATATTGTGGAGTTGGAAATCTATTTTGTGCAAACAAACCTACATATTTAATATATTAAATACATAAATTAATTAAAAAATAAATATAAATAAAACACTTTATAAAAAGCATATTATTGCTTTCATTGCTTGCTATTAATATGTCTTCGTTTTGACTGAGTTTTGATCTTGATGCGTACCTTACTGCGTTACTTTATCCATATAACCAT
>JABUQX010136850.1:7500-10000 GCA_015478945.1 Trachelipus rathkii
CTTCATCCATTTTTAAAAATAAATTTAAATTGCTATTATGCTTACAAATAAATTTTTCATTTATATATTATATATTTATATGTATATATGTGATATTCTTCTATGTTATATACTATTTATTGTTCTTTTGTAAATATATTGTATTTTATTGGTGATGTATTCTCTGGTAACCTTTAGTCCGGCTCGGTAAGCTTTTTCCGTTGCTCCGGATTACCGTTTCGTTATTTTTTTAGTTAATGTTTCCGGTGACCGTTGCCGGAACTTTGGTATCTGTCTATCTTTTTCAAATGATCTTCTCTATATAAAGATATTCAGTAATTGAGTTTGTACTTTCAAAGAGTTTAGTGTTTTATTTTCATAAAAAATAATTATAGAATTGATATATATTTTTTTTTTTTTTTTTTCTTCTTTTTTTTGTGTTTTTTTTTTTTCTTTTTTTTTTCTTTTTTGAGTCAAATGATTCAATGTTGTATGAATAATGTACCTTTTCTTGACTTCTTATAGTTTTTTCGTATAGAACGGTTAATAATATATGAAATAACCATATTTTCAATCACTCGAATTTTATTGATAGCTGGTTTAGGTAGCTGTATCTATGGGTTTTGGGGTGTGTTGAGATTTTGTTTTTTATTTGTTTTTTTATTTTAGATTCTCATAATTGTTCGTATCGTCAATTGGAACATTATAAAATTTAGGAACTAATTTTCTTTTATTACCTGTAATTAATTTTATAAGTTTATGGTAATATCTTATTATTATTAGTTTTAATTTAAGTTTATGTTAAGAATTATATATATACTGTATAATTCTGAGTACTCTAATATTTTATTTTATTTATTAAAAATGACTTGAAAGCTGGACTATTTGATGAATTTCTTATCATATTTATGATGAAATATTATTTATCATTTTAGTTTGTTGCGTTAGCTAAGTTGCTATTATTTAGATAAAAAACATAATTTGCCTAAAAAATAAAATAAATAAAAAATAAAAAACAAATGTATTTTTATCATTAAAAATAATTACGTAGAATTAATATCAGTTGTATTTAAATTTCATTTGATTTTTTTTGTGCCAATCCTTGCTTAGAATGTAACTGGTGGTAAATTATGAAATTTTTACAGGGTATCTGTTAATTATTGTATTTATTTTTATTTATATTATATTTATTATTTTATTATATTATTTATTATTATTATTATTATTATTATATTATTATTATTTATTATTATTTAATTATGTATTATTTATTTTTATTTCCTGCTGAAAGTATTTCTTTCAATCAGAAGAAATTTTCTTTAAAATTATTCTGGATAAAATAAAAACAATTGATTTAAGTATAGTGCCAAGCTTTCGGTCCGTACACTTCGGGCATTTTCAAGGAATAAATTTTATTTTAATTTTAGACATTATGATTAGAAATATCGTGTAATCTAGATAACAAAAATTTAATAAATAAAATTTAATATATTAATATAAGGTATAGAAGTTAAAAGTTAACTTACACTGACTTTTTTGTCATTTAAAAGATGTTCAAAAATTGGACATTTCGTTTTTTATGTTTATATTTGTTTATGTTTAGTTAATGAGAATCGTGATTCCCCGAGGCGCATTCATAAAAATCATTTTTTTCTCGGTTATGATGGTAGAAGCTTCTCTTTTTATGCTGTTATCTGGGATTTTTTTGTTGGTGTTTCTTAATAATGTTGAATATTTTGCTCGGGTATATACTAGTTGCAATCATTCTCTAGTGAGGGTACGTTTGTGTATCCTTATATATAGAGACGGTTACATGTCCAACTTCAGAACATTGAAATCGGTATTACTATTAGTTTATAACTCACCCACTCAGTTTCGAAAAGCGCGTTCAGAGTTAGGTATATTGCACGAGCTTCAGTTCAATTATTCTTTATAGTGGCGTATCTTAAAATCTAAGCTTCTTCCGTCTTTTGCTTTAATATGCCTTTCTTTTAAAATTAAATTTTAATTGTTCTCTTCCTCTTTTTTCTGCCTGATATTTCAGTTTCATTAATATATACGAGCTTATGTTTTTGTTTTCATTCATGTATTGTTTTTATGAATAAAGTTATTTATTTAAGTGTTCTTTATAGTTTCTCTATAATATTACTGAGGAAAAAGTTATATGTTTATTTAGGATTTTGCGTTATCTCTTTTTTATTTATTATTCAAAAGGGTCCAATCAGACGATATCTTAAATGCTCGGTGAACTAAATGTTCTTATTTGTAGCAATTTGTAGTTTAAGAGCAGATGAAAGTAGTCGAATTTCATAGTTTTCTTTATCTGTTAGATTAAACGTAAGATCCACTTCTTATCAAATTTTTCATCCTCTTAATTTTATTATTTAACATTCAAAGATATTAATGTTATTTATTTTTTGTTCTTTCAAAAGTAAATTTTAAACTACTGAGATCTTTATTTTGGTATTTGAACTCTTGATTATATTGTTTCTGGATCGTTATTAGTTATCAGAAAGGTGTC
>JABUQX010136850.1:15000-17500 GCA_015478945.1 Trachelipus rathkii
GGATGATTTGATTTTGTGTTGCGAATCTCAAGAGAGTTTGGAAGGTTTGGTAGAGAAATTTGGTAGTGTGTGTAAAAGGAGGGGTTTGAAAGTAAACGTAGATAGGAGTAAGGTTATTGTTGTGAGTGAGACCTTGGTGTGAAGTTATGTTGGATGGTGAGCAGCTGAGATAAGTGTCTAAGTTTAAATATTTAGGCTATTTGTTGCATGATAAGGAAACGAATTATGCAGAGTGTAGTAGGAAAGTTGTGAATGGCAGGAAGGTGGCTGGTGCAATTACATCCTTGGTGAATGTAAATAGACTACGTCTTGAGTGTGCTAGGGTCTTACATGACGGTATGTTGCTACCTGTGTTAATGTATAGTAGTGAGACTATGGTCTGCAATGAGAGGTATAGATTTAAAGTACAATGTGTTCAGATTGACAATCTTAGGGGCGTGTTAGGTGTGAGAAGAATTGATAAAATGAGGAATGAACGTATTAGAGAGTTGTTTGGTATGAAGAAAGGGATAAATGAGAGAATAAATAAAAGTGCGTTGAGATGGTTTGGTCATGTGAAAAGGATGAATGATAATCGGTTGGTTAAGCGGATTTATAGTGGTAAGTGTGCTGGGAATCGACCGGCTGGGAGAACGAAGAAAAAGTGGATTGAGTCAGTAAAGGAATGCCTGGAGGAGAGGAATGTGAGTTTGGCAGAGACGAGAAGAAAAGTGCATAACAGGAGTGAATGGCGGGGTTTTGTGAGGGGTATGGTTGTAGCCCAACTAGGTCAAGGGATGAACCACACATTGACGCGATGCATAGTAAGAGTCTGTCGTGGGCCCTGAAGCTCTAGGGTGTATATTCTGACTGCGACGAGTTCTCACTAAAAGGTATAAAAAGGGCAGTAAAGTTGGGCTTTCTTTCTGACTTGTGTTTTATTCTTCTACTACTTTTCTGTTTCAGGTGCATGCTACGCACCTTACCCCCAGTCTTGGGGAAAGAAGGTGGTTGATGATAATGATGATGATGCTATATATTAATTAAAATCATTATAATTACATAACTTATTACTATTTTTATTATTATTATTATTATTATTATTATTATTATTATTATTATTATTATTATTATTATTATTATTATTATTATTATTATTATTATTATTATTATTATTATTATTATTATTATTATTATTATTATTTTTATTATTATTATTATTAATAATAAAATAATAATTAATATTAATATTAATATTAATATTAATATTAATATTAATATTAATATTAATATTAATATTAATATTAATACAATACAATACAATACAATACAATACAATACAATACAATACAATACAATACAATATAATATAATATAATATAATATAATATAATATAATATAATATAATATAATATTAATATTAATATTATATATTAATATTAATATTAATATAAATTTTTTTATAAACATCGTCTTTATTATTATTATTATTATTATTATTATGGTTATTATTATTATTATTGTTATTATTATTATTATTATTATTATTATTATTATTATTATTATTATTATTATTATTATTATTATTAATATTATTATTATTATTATTATTATTATTATTATTATTATTATTATTATTATTATTATTATTATTATTATTATTATTATTATTATTATTATTATTATTATTATTATTATTATTATTATTATTATTATTATTATTATTATACATATTATTATTATTATTATTATATTATATACTATTATTATTAATATTATTATTATTATTATTATTATTATTACACTATGTAACACAAAAAATGTTTCTTTTTATTTTTTTATTGAATCTTATATATTTTTTGACGCTGAACACAGAAATGACCTTCATTTTTTTCTATCATCGATACTTTGAGAGTTATTGCAATATTTAAGTTTTGGCATTTTTAAGGTTTGTTAATGAGCTTACACTGTAGGTACTTATTACAATTTTTTATTTGAAGGTTTAAATTTACGAACAGAAACTTAAAAAAGACTTTTTACTTGATAAGATGCATACTAATATCCCCAAAATATAAGTCAATGCTTTAATATGCCAAAAACATGCTTACTTTGCATTTAAAAGTGCTTTGTGGATCGTGCTTTTCTCTTGTGAGTCGATTTGGTTTCTCTTATCAAAAACCACATATAATCACCCATCATGGCACTATCCCAACGTCCCTGGTATCGCCTTTCCATTGTCTGAATATCCTGGTGAAATCTTTCACCATGTTCTTCACTTACATCCCCTAAATTCTCTCGAAAAAAGTCCAAATGCGAGTGTAAATAACGCACCTTTAATGACATACGGCACCCCATTTTTTTATAACAATCAATGAGCATTTTTATCAGCTGTTTTGTAATTTGGATCTTTACAATTTCCTAAAAATCCCTGAACCACATTACGGAATGCACACCAGGCATCATTTTCAATTATGCTCATCTTTTCCTTCAATTTCAAGGATTTAAGCATATTTAAGCATG
>JABUQX010136850.1:32500-42500 GCA_015478945.1 Trachelipus rathkii
TGGATGTAGCTAAAAATGGGATAAACCTAAAAGTATTTCATGCTATTTTCTCAAAGTGTTAGACATTACTATTGCGTAATGTTTTGTAATACATGTTAAAGTCACCAGATTTTAAAAGTCTCTTCGTAAAATATATGTTGAAGTGAAACAATGAGTAAGTCTGTTAGTATATTCCCCATTAACAAATATATTACTGTTTAGAATTGAGCTGTACAAAGTTTAATGAGGATATGAGGTCTCTGGTTTTAATAATTTTATGTAATGTTCATACAAAAACATATTTTAATTATATTAAATACGCATAATAAAGGTTAAATAAGACTTTAGTCACCTAAGCAATAGACTACAGATGACCGGGAAGGGGTGGTTAAGTACTTGAGTAGAGTATGATCTATTGATTTATTGATTAATTGATATTTTTGATAAAAATTTAGTAAAAACAAAATATTTTCAATAATTTTATGCAATGTCCCTACGCAAGAAAACATTTTTTTAAAATATGGCTCTAAATACTTGATCAGTAGATCAAAGATAACAGGGATCGGGTCCGTAGTTGATTACAGTTTGATCTGTTGATTTATTGAAAAATTGATATATATATATATATATATATATATATATATATATATATATATATATATATATATATATATATATATATATATATATATATATATATTTATATGTATATATAAATATATATATATATATATATATATATATATATATATATATATATATATATATATATATATATATATATATATATATATATATATATATATATATATATATATATGAAATAATAACCTTATATATATATATGCTATATATTAATAATATATATATATATATATATATATATATATATATATATATAATATATATATATATATATATATATATATATATATATATACTATATATAAATATCTTTCTTAACTCTTTATATATATATATATATATATATATATATATATATATATATAATATTTATATATATATATATATATATATATATATATATATATATATATAATAATAATAATAAAAAATTAGTAAAAAATGTTTTAAATATTTTATGTAATGTAGTTATTTTCGCGTTAGGTTTATACAATATATGTTCAAATATGACTTAAAGCAGTAAAGCAATAGCGCATGACAGGACGGGAGAGGGACTTCTATTGTGTTTGCGCTACTGCTTTAATACTTTAGGGTAAATAAATATGTACTTTATTGACCCTAAAGTAGTAAAGCAATGGCCCATGGTCGGATGGGAAAGGATTTTGTGTTGGGTGTTTTCTCTATTACTTGACACCTTTAGAGTCAATAAAGTATATATTTAATGACCATAAAGCAGTAAAGAAATAGCGCATGTCCTGAGGGTCGAGGCGCTTGTACGGGTTATTTACGCTATTGCTTTACTGCTTTTGGGTCAATAAAGTACACGTTTTTAATAAAAATAATGTAATAATTTTTCATAGTAAAATCATAAAATGTTTAATAATGAAAGATTTTCTGAAAATAAATATATATATTTTTTAAATAAATAACACTTTAAACAAAATAAAAGATGAAAAAATAAATTTTAAGCTAAAGAAAATAAAATAGTTTAGGTTTACAGGAGAAATTGTGAAAATATAATTTCAGCAGGTTAAAAGAAAATGATCTACTCAAGATTTTATAGTTAATGAGCAAAGTTTAGAATATTGGTTATATGAAAAGAGAATAAAATTATAAATGTATATGTTTGAAAAGAAAATGGAGTATACAAATTATTAAAGTCTTAGTTTAAATAAAAATATATTTAGTTATTAAGAAAACGGAATACATTTTATTACGTTATAGAATAAAGGCAGAACTAGTATTCAATTCTTTCGCTAGTAAATATTGCTCCTGCGGGCGCACATGTCAGTTTCGCGGCGGTTTGCGACTAAGGGTCCGCTCGCATTCGCGATTGGCTATCACGCGACCAATAATAATAATAATAATAATAATAATAATAATAATAATAATAATAATAATAATAATAATAATAATAATAATAATAATAATAATAATAATAATAATAATAATAATAATAATAATAATAATAATAGTAATAATAATAATAATAATAATAATAATAATAATAAAAATAATAATAATAATAATAATAATAATAATAATAATAATAATAATAATAATAATAATAATAATAATAATAATAATAATAATAATAATAATAATAATAATAATAATAATGATAATAATAATAATAATAATAATAATAATAATAATAATAATAATAATAATAATAATAATAATAATAATAATAATAATAATAATAATAATAAAAATAATAATAATAATGATAAATTTCAATGGAACTGACTATGGTGACTAACAATGTTACTACCAGTTTTAGAGAATCGAGGCCTTCGTATTCGATTTCAGCAACTATCATTTATGTAACATACATTATGCAAGTCAAAAGAAAGTTTTGGATTCATTCACTGCACTACTCTGTCTTAGATCACACTCAGTCTCCTTCCTCAGCTATGCACTCTGTATACTTTATTTTTTCCGTTGCCTCCCACCCTGGAGACTTTCACACACCCTCTAGGGACTTAAAAGTCTCAGGTTCTACAGAGTCATAAGTATAGGGAAAGGCTTATACGTATGATTCATTATATATACTTATTTCAAGATTTGATGCCAGATCTATCTCAGGCTTCTAGCTTAGTGCTTCTTATCATGAGTCTACTCAGAATCCGACTCAGAAGCATGTCAGCTGTTCATTTTCCATATAACTATATTCATAAAATTAAACCCCCTCTATTGGGGAGTTAAACCCTCTAAGTTCAGGTTCAGAAACTTGAAACCGGTCTTCCAGGGCCTCATAAGCAATTGACCACCGACCTTACAAACCTACACTTTGACACACCATATGTCAAAATCTAGCTATGTAATGGAAATTTCGAAGTCAACTGCCAACATGAGGATTTTATCTCGGTTTAGAGTTCTGAATCCGTCGCAAACGCTCTCGTCAACCTCAGAAACCCCTAATTTAGATAATGTAAAACGTCATAAGTAACATTATAATGGAAATACCTCAATACCTCAGTACCTCAAGCTTTAAATCTAATAACAAAATACATAACCGACAACAACATCAAGTTACAATTTCCTTTCCCCATCATAAAACAGCTAATCCTTCTCACTTGAGATCACAATTTTTTTCAACACAATCAATCTTTCTTCAAACAAAAGCAGGGACTGAGCATGGGTTCCCCACTTTCTCCCATGCTCAGTAATCTATATATGGAACTAATAGAACATTACTTTATTCTTTCCCACCACCTCCATCAAGGTTTCACATGGCTTCGATATGTGGACAATGTATTCGCCACCGTTCCAAGGAAGGTAGACCCTGCATTTATTCTGAATCATATAAACAGTATTCATTCTGACCTACAACTTACAATGGAAACCACTCCACCCAAAAAAAACCTTTTACCGTTTCTAGATACATTAATCACGTGAGACCCAACTACCAAACTTTTATACACTTTATACAGAAAAACAACGCCTACTCAAAACTACACAAATTGATTCTCCTCACATACATACATCACAAAACATCTACAAAGTACTTTTGAACAACCAGGTAAAACCCTGAATTCATTGAACACCGAAAATTGTTTATCCGATTACTTGAAAAGCCTCCAAAGGATGAGAGCGAAAGCTAGTATTACTAAAGTAGGTGTAAATAATTTTTAACAGTTATGAACTATTGTTTAAATAATCCTAAATAAAGTGTAATTTACCTCATAATTTGGCAACCTAGGGTTAGAAACAAATAATAAATATACAAAAAGCGAATTAAGCTTATATATCAAAATTACTTATAAATCACCCGGAAAATAAAAGTTGCTATGCACCACCAACTGAGAAAATTATGCCTAAATTATAGATCTAGTTTAATATCTGACAATACAAAAAGGCAACAATTATTGTTTTTAAAGTGTTGCTTGAAGAATAGAGTCATACCAAAAACCATGAAACCACATAATCAAGGAATAAAAGATTCTGAACCATTTCCGGAGATCTGGTACCATATACTCAAGAATAAAATCAGACACGTGTTCCAAGAAATTAAGTCCTCATTTAAAAATGTAACTTTTACCTGAAAAGTTTCCAGATTGATTGGTTTACTCAACACTCTGAGGAAATTATGCAGTTTTCGAATCTGGTAGATGAAGCTCATCAATGCAAGGAAAACATAACTTTTAAAAAAAGCTCAAACTTAGAAAAATTAATTTAATCTAATATATGAAAATAGTCTGTGGGTCACAGACCCAAACAAACAAAGCGTATTAAATCTCTCTTCCTACACCTTGGATAGGATAAAGAGACACATCTATGATACGGTCTTTCCCTCTCAATTAATAACAAAGACCCTTGGCAGCAGACACTGCAAGATTTCGAAAAATGGTAAAAAACATATCAACACAAATCCTGCAACAACGACATCATGAAGGGGATGATTTTTTCGGCAACCTAATAAACAAAAATCATAATGATAAGCTTCCATCCATATTTTACCATGCCCTGACTTCCCTACAAAAAAGCAATAATATAGTGGTCTCCAGAGCTGATAAAGGTAATAATATAGTCATAATGGACACAACCGAGTATGACACATAAAACAATAATTTACTCATTGAAACAAAAAAAACTTATGAACCTCAGACAAAAAATCCAGAAAAACAGTCACAACAAACTTTCAACAACTCACTCAAAACTATTCTAAATAACTATTCAATCCTCAAAAAAAACTTAATCATGCATGACACAAATTCCCTAATTTTACGGTGTGGCAAAAAGCACGTAAACCCAACATACCACTAAGCCCCATCATAGTCAACACTAACTCTCACACTTACAAGCTAGCACAATGGATATGTCTAAAACTCACACCTCTACTAGGTACAATCTCTAATTCACACTTAAAAAATACTGAAGATTTTTATACACAGAACAACCATTCTTAACACGAAAACACAAATTTATTAGCTATGATATTACCTCTATCTTTACTTCTGTTCCAGTGCCTCAAGCTTTAAATCTGTTAACAGAATACATAACCGACAACAACATAAGCTTACAATTTCCTTTTCCCATCATAAAACAGCTCATCCTTCTCACATTAGAACACATTTTTTTTTCAACACAATCAAGTTTTCTTCAGACAAAAGCAGGGAATGAGCATGGGCTCCCCACTTCTCCCATGCTCAGAAATCTATATATGGAACTAATAGAATATTACTTTATTCTTCCCCACCACCTCCTTCGAGGTTGCACATGGCTTTGGTACGTGGACGATGTATTCGTCGCCGTTCCAAGGGAGGCAGACCCTTCACTTATACTGAATCATATAAACAGTATTCATTCTGACATAAAATTTATAATGGAAACTCTTCCACCCATCAAAAACTTTTTACCGTTTCTAGATACATTAATCACGTGGGACCACACTGCCAAGCTTTAATACACTGTACACAGAAAAATAACACCTACACCAAACTACATATATCGGTACTCTGCACATATATACAACACAAAACTAGCCACTCTTTCCTCTCTGTACATCCGTGCTTTCAAAATATGCTCCCCTACCACTCAAAAACAACGTTCAGAGATCTAAAATATCCCAATACTGAAATTACAACTGCATTTAAAAAAGCCAAATCAAAATTTTATTCTCCAACACAAACACAAACTACATTAACGAAAACCTTTCTACCCATACCACACATAAACATAAAATACATTAAAAAATTTATACCTAAAAATGTCACTTTAATTCCATCTAATAATATTATTTTTAAAAATTCTTAGACCTCCAAAAGCACCCATTATAAATCCCCCCTGTATATAAAAATACCAAAGTGCACCAATTGCAACCTTATAATTACACCAGGTGAAACTACAGATTACAATAGTTGGTTATACCAACACAAACACGCCCTACACACAGACCATCAAAACGCTTCTCTCAATCAACACCGCCAAACAAAAAACCACCACATAAATCCCAACAATATGAACATTATAAAACACATAAACAACATTAACAAAAGGAAAATATCTGAAGCATTCTGTATACACAATATCCCTAATTACAATCAATGCTCTGGAGACTACAAAATCGATAGTTTGCAGAATGCAATTATGCACACCTCACCCTTTTACAAAGGACTTTTGAACAACCAGGTAGAAGACTGAATTCACAGAAAACCAGAAGTTATTTCTTTAAAAATAGTCTTTTATGCTATTAAAACTCTCTCTCTCTCTCTCTCTCTCTCTCTATATATATATATATATATATATATATATATATTTAGTATATATATATATATATATATATATATATATATATATATATATATATATATATATATATATATATATATATATATAGGCACTCATATAATGTAGGGGTCTCTTCTAATGGTGAAGGCCTACACTAGTAATGGATGAAGATTTAAAATTGTGAGTTCACCAACTACACCAGCAACGATATAGGCCACTGGATCTTTAGGTTATTTCTTTAGTAATACGAAACGTTCAGTTTCTTACTTATTTCTTTAATAAATGCAGAACCAAATTTCTGCATGCGAAACTCGAAGTTTCTAACTTATCTCTTTAACAAAGAGGAAACACAAAGTTTCCGATTTATTATCTCTTTATTACTGAGTAACACAAGGTTACTACGAGGATTAAAAATCCAAAATATATTATTCTTTATTCAATAAAAGATAGTAACAAAGTTACCCTTTTAATTGAGATACTCTCCTTCGTAAACTTCAGAAACAGTCTTGGGCTTCGCCTGGAGTTTACCAGCCTTGCTCGGTTCTTCTTTTGGAATTTTTCGTAAATCGTAGTTTCTGTAGTCTTGGTTGCTTAGTCGGCTGTTTACCCCACTTCCTTGAGATTTGAAGTTTCTTGTAGCTTGGAGTGAAGAAAAGGATTCGAGGTTCTGATCTTCTTGTTGGTGAGGAAGTGAGTCTGGAGTTAGTAAGAGTGTGTATCTCAATAAGGCAGGGAAGCCTTATATATAATTTTCTTTGTACTTATGTTAAAATTTTATTCTTACATAAATATTGACATAAATACAGGCGTAAATACAACTTTTCAATTTATATAAATAATTATATTTTTTAAGTTATGATTTTGGACACTATATATATAAATATATATATATATATATATATATATATATATATATATATATATATATATATATATATATATATATATATATATATATATATATATATATATATATATATATAAAATATATATATATATATATATATATATATATATATATATATATATATATATATATATATATATATATATATATATATATATATATATATATATATATATATATATATATATATATATATATATATATATATATATATATATATATATATATATATATATATATATATATATATATAATATGAAATGCAATTTTTGATTTTGCTGAACAAAATTGTTATTGTTGCTGCTAACGTTTTTTAATTTTCTGAATTTCATATTTGCATAATGGTTTAGAGGAGAACAAAGATCAATGAAGTTTGCCATTTGAAGAATTTGGCGAGAACCTACAAAGCATTTGAGTGATTGCTATTTTTGCATGGTCGATCCTTCAAAACGTAGAAGGTGAAAGAACGAACATGCTATATTTTATTTGACATTCCTTCGTCCATAGCCCGAGTGCCCCTCACTCTTAAGTTATCAGTATCGACTCCACCACAGGTAAAATTAATGAGCGAGAAAGAACGGACTGACGATTCTTCATCCAATGAAGACGAGGTACAGGATCCCCATTTCTTTCCTGTTGGTGCAGCTGAGGAAAGGAACCCATATTTTCCTAAACAACATGACATAAATGGCTTGATCAGAGATCTCAGTCTCCCTAAATCAAACGCTGAGATTTTAACATCAAAGTTAAAACAGTGTAATTTGTTAAACCAGAGTGTGCATGTGACTGTACTTAAGAAGCGATATTATTTTTTCTCAGATTATTTTGCTACTCAAGTTGGAATTTGTTTATGCCATGACGTTAGAAGCATGTTTGTTGCAATTGGAATTAACTGCAACCCTAATGAGTAGAGTCTCTTCATTGACAGCTCCTGCAAAAGTCTGGAAGCTGTACTCCTTCATAAGGGAAACAAGTGCCCACATCTTTGTCTTGCACATTCAGTTCATCTCAAAGAAAAGTACAATAGTTTCAAGACATTGCTGCAACTTTTAAAGTATGGACAGTAGGGCTGGGAGGTCATTGGAGACTCCAAAACGGTAGATTTTCTTATGGGCCTTCAAAGTGGGTTTACAAAATTTCCTTGCTTTCTCTGCCTCTGGGATAGTAGAGACACCGAAGCACACTATCACAAGAGAGAATGGCCGAAGCGCACGAAGTTTACCATAGGAATTAACAATGTGAAATGGAATTCATTGATTGATCCTTGCAAAGTACTGATAGCACATTTGCAAATCAATGTGGGTTTAATGAAACATGAGGAAATTTTATTTTCAAGTAGGATTTTTTTTAATATAAAACTTTTCAGGGTAACAGGTAGTTTTATTTATATGAAATTTTTCATTTCGAACTGCTAAACCTTTAATATCGATATATCAATCTCCTGAGCGCAAAAGCAAAATTTCAAGAAAATAATCGTTACTAAAAGTATTCTTGATGAAAAATAAAATGCAGGAAAAATAATTTTAACCCAGGAACAGAGAAAAAGTTAAATTTTGTTTCATAGTGTAATCGCAGCTACAGTATCTAGCGAAATGTTCGGGCAACAAGCAATTTTACTGCTTCAAAGGAGCTGAGGTTCGCATTTTACTGCGTATTTAGCTATAACTGCTGTAAAAATAAAAATTCTTGTTGAAAGCTGAAGCTTTTTTTCTCAGCAAGCTTCCACAATATATATATATATATATATATATATATATATATATATATATATATATATATATATATATATATATATATCTTTATATATATATATATATATATATATATATATATGTAATATAATATATATAATATAATATACTATATTTATATATATATTTTTATATATATATGTATATGTAATATAATATATATTATATATATATATATGTAACAATAATTTATATATATATAAATAATATAATAATATATATATAATAATAATAATAATATATATATATTTAATATATATATATATATATATAATATATATATATATATATATATATATATATATATATATATATAATATAATAATAATATAATAATAATATATATATATATATATATGAAATATATATATATATATGTAATATATATGTATATATATATATATATATATATATATATATATATATATATATATATCATCATATCTTTGTTACTTCTTTTTCTTCATGAGATAATATATATGGGGTAATATATATATGTATATGTGTATGTATATATTATATCTTATAATAATATATATATATATATATATATATATATATATATATATATATATATATATATATATGAAATATATATATATATACCAGTATTTATATTTGGTTATAATATATATAATATATATATATATATATATATAATATATAATATATATATATATAATAATAATATATATATATATATCTATAATAATATATATACCGATATATATAATATATATATAATAACATATATATACATATATATCTTTAACTTCTCTCTCTTTCTCTATATATATATATATATATAATAATAATAATAATATATATAATAATAATAATATAATAATAATAATAATATATGTATATGTACATATATAATAATAATAATAATAATAATAATATATATAATAATAATAATGCTGTAATATGTATATATATGTAAATAATAATATATATACATATATATATTTATTTTTTTTGTACC
>JABUQX010136851.1:0-20001 GCA_015478945.1 Trachelipus rathkii
CAGAATTCTACTTACTACTCGTATTACTGACATAGTTTAGACTCAGTCCTCAATATACTTAATTTATTTAATATTTAGATATATATATATAACTATTTAATATATCATATTTATATAATATTATATATTATACTATATATATATTCACTATATCATATATATAATATATTTATATTATATATATATATATATATATATTTATAATTATAATTATATAATATATTAATATATTATATAATTATATAATATTATATAACATTACTTATTTATATGAATTATAAATATAAAATATAATATACTATATAATATATACATATATATATAATATATTATATAACTAATATATATATATATTATATAATATCATCATATTATATAATAATATATATTATATATATATACTATAATATATAATAAACAATTATCAATCCCTATCAAAAATACTACATTAACATTATAATATTGATAACTAAACAAAAATACATATCTACAATATCATACATATACACAACTATATAAACTTAAATCATACCACACACCATCATACTACCCACACACACACTATATTATATAATAAAATAATAATAAAAGACATAAAAGCAGTAATAACGAGAGGAGAAGACAGATAGAGCAAAAGATAAAACCCTTCCAACGTACAAAGTTATCAATTCTCGTATCTAAAAAATTATGGGACTACTATTTATATGGTCTTACTCGAATCTCATTTATAACTTACACATTTACATTAATCAAGTGGAATAGTGGAGCTAAATTATTTTGAGGAAAAAAATAATAAATAAATAAAAAAAAATAGTGCAGAAATATGGCGAAAATGGTGAATTTCGCATAGAGCGACACTTTTATATATTCACAAGTTAACGACAAATTACTAAGGCCTTTAGTCTTCCTCAGAGATTGGTGTGCTTAGTTACATTTTACGAAAGTCTCCAGAAATTTTTTTAAATTTTAGCGTATCTTTTTCTTAAAAAGTTATAGTGTACACTGTAAAAAAAACCTAAGAGTAATGGAGTGCCGGCAGAATGTGTATTCATTGAATGATCTTTGGGAAGAAACGGAATGATTAACGTCCATCATTACCTGGAGGCCTAAACCACACCAAAGAAGAGTTTTTAATTTTGTAACGACATTTTCAAAGAATGTCTTTATGAGAAAAAAGAAATGGTTTAGCTGGGATTGTTCAAGGAAATTAAGTAGGCTTTTTTGTTGGCCCTGTTTGATTTTTTCATCAAGAAAAATCTTTTTGGAATGAGGGAGGATACATCTGATTTAAATAATTTATTTACATCAGCACCATGCAAAAGCACGACAGATCCCAGCGACATATAAAGTCATATATTTATTCGACTCAAATCATTTCGGTAATGTTACGTGTGGATCGTTATTGTTGGGAATGAACAAAAACAATTTGAACGTCCAGCACACAATGAACAGAGTTGGCTAGAAATAAAGAAATTCTTCGCAGGTTCACCATATATGCTGTCATGGATTGGGGATTCCTAGGCTGTCAGGAATTATCTTATTAGGGGCCATAATGAAACAAAATGAATCAATAATCGTTAGGAAATTCATTAGAAACTTCTGCAGTTGATGAGCCGGTATCATGAAAAATTAGCAAATCACTTATCAACAACAGAGACAATTTTCTCTGGAGTTTTCGAACAGAATTCATAAATGAATGTTAATTGAATCGGAATTACGAAAATGGTAATGGGGTCTTAGGGAATTGGCATCATTCTGAAAACTTTCTGATATAGGAAATTACATTGCAAATTCTACTTAGACGAGCATAACGTATCAAATTTCACAGTTATCTAAACTTGTTTTACCGATACCTTACAAATATGAAAAAAAAAGCTTTTAACTGAAAAATTCTTGTTTTACAGACGATAAGTCTGAACCGTTCGGCAGATGCTTGGAAAAAATAGTCATTTTCCTGTTAAATATATAAAGGTGAAAGTAAATTTAATTTCTCACAACTTATGATTCTGGAAAGGAATGGTAGGCCATCTTCAAGGTTTACAAAGTAAGGTAAAAGAAAAGTATCCATCTGCAGTTTTTGTACATTGTTGTGCACATGTGTTGTATCTAGTTTTATATTTAAGCATGTGAAAGGTATTATTATAAGGAATAAGTATAGTTATTTTTTAAACGGTTTTAAGTGGTTTTAGGAAGTTTTATCGATAAATTGCCTAAAGTCAAACCCTTATAGATAGTAGAAACGGGAAATAGGATGCCAAAAAACCGCTACCATAAGAATAATGTTCTGAACATATTCATCAGTTGATAAACAAGTTACTTGATAGATAATAATAAATGATAATGTAGAGAAATATAGGATGGAATAACTATCAATTCCGCACAATTGGATTCGAGCACAAATTAGGTGATATTAAATTTATTTTCCTTACTATTGTTAAATTTATTTAAATTGTCTTTTTCTATTTCAATAATTGAATATTACTTATTGTGATAATGAAGTTAGGAAAACTACTAAATTTATTTAAGGAAAAACAAGATCTTTTCTCTTAAATATATGAAATTTATTAAAATAATGGAAATTTTCCATCTAGAAAAAACATCGTGATCTAAAATGGAAATCTATATAAATAACAAACAATTCAAACAGTTGGTTGAAATATCAGACTAAGAGTCGAGATAAATCTCTGAAAGATCTTGTTTTTTATAAACTAGCAAACAGATCTAATTATTAAACAATACGCAAAAGATTTGCCAGAAAAATCTACAGATCCACCTGTAAGAAAAGTCAAATTTAAAGGTGTAAAAAGAGTCACATTTAGTGACACGGACTATGTAAAAATTTAGGTAAAAATTTTAGGATGAATTTTAGTAAAATAATTTATATTACTGTACCACTACTATTAATAACTCTCAGACAAAAGAACATTATGAAGTTAGCCCTAAATTTTTATTAAACTTTGCCAGCATCATTGCTACGATATATGGGACAATGGCGTAACAACAACAACAACAGTAGAAAAGTGTTTTAATTATTGAAAAGAATATAAAAGAATATTCAATAATTAATAGGAATACAATCCAGTGAAAACTACGATTGTCAAGTATTTCAATGATGTCAATTGAAAGGAACCTTCTCTTGAAGTAAAGAAATTACAGAAGATTTTTTGCAAAGGATTATAAATGAAATATTCATAAATAAAATATAACAATATTCGATTAATATATTCAAATTAAAGTTAAGTACAAATTAATTAAAAATAAATCTAAATATATTTTATAATATATATACCTTATAGGTTAATATGACCGTAATATAATATATTATTATATACCTACTATGAATAATATACTAGGTTATATATATACCAAGGTATAGATAATTAAGGGTGAGTATTCACCATAATATATATACATGCGAATATATATAATTTTAGGTTATATTATATATATTTTTAGGATAACTATTCCACTGGCTGCGGGAGCTGGTCATATTTGATGGCCTATGTATTCAAAGATATACCTGGTAATATTATATATATAGTACCTGATTGATAATAGTATATTATATATGATAAGTAGTAAGTACTAATTTGAATGATAAATAAGGCATACAATATATATATATTATTGCATGACCGGCCATAATGGGTCACTGCACGCGCATGATATCACTATATTGTAAACAATTAAGTTACGTGGGGGCTTGGAATAGGAGAGGAAGGTGATACGGAAGGAAGTAGCCCGATAAATGAGGAGAGTGAGAAGTAGAGTGAAAGGACAGATAGAGGATAAGTTATGTAAGAGCGCTTCGCGGAGTAAATCGGTTAGAACCTTTAAGAACAGATACTAGAAAACTTATTATATCTGGGGGTAAATGAAGGAAGCAATTGTTAGTAGTGACAAAGAAGTATGTGGATGTGCTAAGGTAGGAAGTAGGAATGTTAACCGTGAATGGCTGGAATGAAGAGGTGAGGTAAGCGCCGGTTAAAGGTAAAAAAGAACGTGGTTGAATGTACTAAAAGCAAAATGATGAAGTCTCAAAAGAAAGATGCATGGAAAAAAAAAAGGAAGAGAAAAAAGAAAAAAACTTAACAGGTGGCATACGTAACGGAGAAACAGAAGAAGGTCAATGAACAGTTTGAAAGCAGGATGAATGGGGACTTACAAGGGAATGGAGCCCTTCTGGAAGGAAGGCGAAAGGTATATTGAAGACATGAGAATAGGAACCTGCTTAGAGATAATGAAAGGGGATGGTGCTTTTGTACTGATGAAAATGGAATGTGAGGGGAGTGTGGAAAGAACACACTGTTCGGGGATTAAAATCGAAAATATGCATAACATAAAATGAAGAGGTGATAGTGATGTTGTGGGTTTGATGGTGCAAGAATGAATAGGTATTTTGGGATGAGGTTATTTAGTAAGGAGGAGGTAATGGAATAGAGTGAGAAAAGTTGAAAAGAATGGTAAATATTGCAGGTATAGTGAAATTACTGGTTGAAATGGAGCAGTAAAAGTATTTGGCGAGATGGTGATTGATTGGAATTTGGAAGTTGTGTAATAAAGCTTTATGGAGGGTTATAGTTCTCATAGGGATTGGAGGAGAGCAGTAATAGTACCCCTTTATATAAGCGGTAAAAGGGAGAAAGGTGGGATATACTTGTAGAATTATGTAGGGGAATAAGTTTTATTGAGTGTTGTAAGGAAAATATTGCTGGTATTTTGGTCGAAAGAGTGGGGTCCGAGTGACTGAAGGACTGATTGGTGAAGACACAAGGTGCGTTTTAGGAGTGGTAGAGAGGATGTGTGGATCAAATTTTTACATTGAAAAATGATTGAGATATATGAGGGAGAAGAATAAATTGTATTTAGGTTATGGATTTGCAACAGGCGTATGATAAAGGGTGTTAGGTGTTAATAGGAAGCTTCTAATGGCAGGTGTTTAGGGATATATTTTGGTGTTGGTGGTAAGGATTCTTCTGGCATGGACAAAAGTATGTATGACGATAACGAATAGTGAAGCGTGTGTAAGAATAAATGGTGTCATGGGTGATTGGTTTAAGGATTACAATCAGCGGAGTGAGCAGGGTTGTGTTATGTCCTCTTGGGTTAATTCAATTTGTATAATGGATTTTGGGTTTATGAAAGATATTCGAGGTGGGGATGGCAGGAAAATGGTGTTAGATATGATGGAGAATGGAGATTTTGAGTGGAGGGCTCGCCTTAATCCTATTATATGTTCGGCATGATTTGGTTTGGCTGTGGAGAATCTGAAGAGCACGTTTGGAGAGGAATGGGTGGTAAAGAGATTTGGCAGAGATGTAAATAAGAGAGTGCTTTGATGAAGTAACGTGGATATAACGAGTAAGGGTTATGGTTGGGTGAGTGAGGACTAGTTTCTCAGTATGAAATTATGGTTAGATGGTGAGCGAGCTGGAACAAGTGTCTGAGTTTAAATATCTTAGGATATATGTTGGATGAGAAGTTGGACACGGAGCACGATCCAGAGTGTAGTAGGGAAGTTGTGAAATGGAAGGAAGGGGGCTGGTGCAATTAAATCGTTGGTAGAAGTGCAAAAGGGGACTAAGTTTTGAGTGGGTTAGTCTTACCTGAAGGTATGTTGTTACCTGTGTTATTGTATAGTAGTAGAGACTATGGTCTGGATAAGAAGTATAGATTCTAAAGTACAATGTGTTTCAGAATGACAATTCTTAGGGGTGTGCTAGTTGTGAAAATAATTGATAAATGAGGAATGAACGCATTAGGGCATTGTGTGGTGTGAAGAAAGGGGTAAATGAGAGAATAAATGAAAAGTATGTTGAGATGGTTTTTGGTCAATGTGGAAAGGATGAATGAGTAGTCGGTTGGTTTAAGCGGATGTATAGTGTGAGGGTGTTTGGAACCGACCGGCTGGAGAGACCGAAGCAAAAGTGGATTGAGTCCGGTAAGAAATGCCTGAAAGGAGAGAAATGTGAGTTTTGTAGAGGCGAGAAGAAAGGTGTATAGAATGTGGAATGAATGGCGGGGTTTGTGAGGGAGTATGGTTGTGGGCCCGCACCTGGGCCAAGGGAGAACCCTTACATTGACGATCTACCATAGTGAGGGTCCATCGCGGTCCCATGAAGCTCTAGGGTGGATTTTTTGACTGCGACGAGTTCTCACTAATTAATGGTATACAGAGGGGGTGGTAAGGCTGGGCTCTCTTTTCGACTTTTGTCATATTCTTCTACTGCTTTTCTTTTCCGATGCATGCTACGCACCTTACTCCCAATCTTTGGAAACAAAAAGGAAGATGAAGAAGATATATATATAATAATTCCAAATCTTCAATACAATTTGAGATAGGTTCAGTAGAAAAAATTTATCCTCATTTCCATCTTTCGACAAAAATTCTTTATAAAATAAAAAACTTTTAAATTTGTATCATGATGAATATTACACTAGAAGACAGATCTGGCCCTGTTATTCTAAATCTGCTATGAAAAAGAAAATAAATAGAGTGGAAAATATTACAAACGCTGAAGAAAATTCAATAAAACAATATTTGAAAAATAAGAGATTTTTCTTCTTTTTTTTTTTTGCTAGAAAAAATTATGAAGATTCATAAAATCAATAGAAAGACAAAATGTTGAAGTGAAACTAAAATTGAAATGGGATTATTCCATGGTGCTTCGATTTCCTCCCAATTGTTTGTACTAGGACTGAATCCCCTGAGCAACAACCATACCAACGGATACAGGATAAACCCAAGGAATGAAAAAACCTAGACAGATAACGCTCCTGTTCTACAAGGACTATCTAAAACTAAACTCACCAAACAAAGAAGAAACTAAAAGACAAGTTAACAGTCAAAAAAATTCACATGGTATACAAATGGATTTCAGACTACACAAGTGAGGCTTTGTATAAATGGGAAAATGAAGGAAAGTAAGTGCAGAAAATATTATTATTAAAACAGAAATTAAAGACCTAAAATCACAAGTAAAATATAAATGTTTTAAGTAACAGATCCTCAAACACAAAATCCAGAGAATGTGAAACATGAAGGGAGTAGTGGTGGTTCAGGTAGTGATGGCTGAGTTAGGAACAATGAAACCTAGCCTCATTGCTCACATAGAAAGATTTCCGATCAGAGTAACATCTGAAATATGTTTGGAAGTAGAAAGAAATGCCTAAGTATCAATAGGTTGGTATTGGGTATGTAAAGGAGAACAAGTAATTGCCAGCCTTAGGCTCGAGGTTTGAGGACGGTTTGCCCTGCTAACCCTTTTAGAGGAGGATATAAAAAAAATATATATATTTAAAAAAAAAATACAAATATTTTAAATGTTCTGAGTACAGCTATGAGTATAGCGATATTTTAGCCTTCTTTTCGATTTTATGCAATGTCGCACACAGAACATTTAATAATTTTTACCTCCTCCTTCAAAAATGGTGTAAGAAGTACCAACCATCGTCCTCAAACATTGAGTGAAAGGCTAGCACATGGCACATAATTATTCCCTCCTCTACATACACAACACCAACCTAATGATACTCAAGATCTTCTTTACCACCTCAAAACATATTTCAGATGTTGTTACTCTAATCGAGAGTTCTTTTAAGTGAGTGATCAGGCTAGATTTTACAATTCCCAAAGCGCCCACCATCACCGGTATCACCATCACTTCTAAATTCGATTTGAGTTTACATTCAAAATTGCAATGTTCACATTTAAACTTCTTACCTCCTGACTTCGAATGAAGTTCCAACTCATCTTTTTCATGATGTTTCATATCTTTGTTTTTAATCTTTTGGTTCTTTCTTCTTGACGATTGAGGTTTGTTTCTTGAAGGGCTTTTTCCTTTGAGTCTGTCATATTTCCCTCCATGGTCTACATCAATAATATGAGTCTACAAAACAATAAAGAAAAATGCTTAACAATTTTTATTTCAGAAAGTACTTTATAATAAAAATAAAATTTACAAATTTAAAACTCTACTTAAATTAATTAATCTATTCCCAAAAAAATAATAATAATAATAATAATAATAATAATAATAATAATAATAATAATAATAATAATAATAATAATAATAATAATCAAATCAAAAATATTTTATTCTCTATATTGATTACATAGTTATGCTAACATAATATTAATACATAGGAATATATAGACGAGAAAAGGGCTGACGTTTTCGTCCATTGAGCCCAAATAATAATAATAATAATAATAATAATAATAATAATAATAATAATAATAATAATAATAATAATAATAAATAATCAAATACTAATAACAATAATAATAACAATAATAATATTAATAAGGATAAAAATAGATGATGATGATGATGATGCCAAAAACACTATTAGTACAACTAGTAGTAATAATAGTAAATAATAATAGCAATAATAATAAAAATAATAATAACAATAATAATATATACATAATAATAATAATAATAATAATAATAATAATAATAATAATAATAATATTAACAATAAAAATTAAACCACTACAACTACATCTAATAATAATAATAATAATAATAATAATAATAATAATAATAATAATAATAATAATAATAATAATAATAATAATAATAATAATAATAATATTTATTATAATAATAATAATATTTATTATAATAATAATACATACACACACACACACACACATACATACATACATACATAATAATAATAATAGCAATGATACTAATAATAATAATAGAATAATAATATATAACATCAAACTGCTATCAGCATTGACTTTGTTAATTCTAAGAGAAACTATGAGAGCACAATTAAATATTAATAATCGCTATAGGAATCCTCACCATCCGTCGTAGAATAGGACTTAACGAGGGTAGGAATACCCTCGTTAGTATTCAGATAATAAGAAGCTTCTGATATTGCTACGAAACGACCCAATGGTGAGTGACTCCTGAACATTTTTGAGGAGATTATTCCATAAATATATGCCCTTATATGAGATGTCCCTCCGAGATTTTGTTAGGGTGAATTTCGCTTCGTCTAAGGTAAGGGAATTTGTGCTACGGAGATTGTTTGTTCTCAAAGTTTGGTTCTGTACAATTATGCTTGTAAAAAGATCATTTGCAGTTCCGTTTGTGAATTTAAAGATGGGACTACTTACTGTAAGGGTGTAAATATCATGACGTTTTAACATAGACAAATTTTGAATAGTAGGGTTGTGTGTTCATGGTAGTTTTGGGGCCCTGATATTACACAAAGTATTCACTTGCACAACCCTATACTGAAAGACAGTAGAGTAGGTGAGGATAAACAAGACTATAATAAAGGTTTTTTAAAATATATTTTGGAACAAAATTCCTTATCTTAAGGAATGCATAGTAGGATAGGATAGTTTGCTAATGAGACTATTTATGTGTTCTTTGAAAGAAAGCTTGTCATAAAGGATAACACCTAATAACTTGGCAGACGATAGCAGATTTATAATTGTATCTTTTGCTCTTACATTAAGTTGAAAAGGGTTCTTTTGATTTGTTATGACTAGGGTTATTTTTTTTGTAGATTTAGGGAGTCTGTTTGCTCCTACCCAGAATTTAGTTTTAATTCATTATTTACTTTGTCGTTAAGTGTGTTTATATTACGGTCTGATATTAAGATTGCAGTGTCGTCAGCATATTGAGAGTGTATTGAACTGTAACAATTTTAAAAGTCGTTTGTATAAAGAATAGCGGCCCCAGTATAGAGCCCTGAGCCCCAACGTGGGAAATTGGGGCAAGTGAGAATGATGTGTCTCCTAAACGAACGTATTGTGTTCGGTCAGATAATAATAATAATAATAATAATAATAATAATAATAATAATAATAATAATAATAATAATAATAATAATAATAATAATAATAATAATAATAATAATAATAATAATAATAATAATAATAATAATAATAATAATAATAATAATAATAATAATAATAATAATAATAAAAATAATAATAACAATAACAATAACAATAATAATAATAATAATAATAATAATAATAATAATAATAATAATAATAATAATAATAATAATAATAATAATAATAATAATGTGATAAGGAAGTGGGAAGCATTAAGAGTGAGAAGTTAAGTGAGCAAGGTAATAAGGATAAGTATTTAAGAGCGCTGGCAAATAAATCAGTTGAATGTGAACAAGATAAAACTGAACAAATCTGGGCACAAATGAAGGATGCGTTTGTTAGTAGTATAAGAGAAGTATGTGGATGTGCTAAAGTAGGAAGTAAGAATGTTAACAGTGAGTGGTGGAATGAAGAGGTGATGCAAGCGGTTAAAGTAAAAAGGAAGCCTGGATGAATGTACTAAAAGCCAATGATGAGGTTTCAAAGGAAAGATGTTTGGAATTATATAAGGAGGAAAAAAGGAATACCAAAAGATGTATATGAAGGAGAAAAAAAAAAGAGAGGTAAATGAACAATTTGGAAGGAGGATGAATGGGGACTTACAAGGGAATAGGAAACTCTTCTGGAAAAAAGTGCGAAACGTTAAGAATGAGAATAAGGGGAATCTGCTTAGAATAATTAATAAGGATGACGCTCGTAACTGATGAGATGGATGTGAGGGGAGAGTGTGGAAGGAACACCGCAAATCTACGCACAACATTGACAGTAAGGAAGAAGTGATAGTGAATGTGTGGGTTTGATGGTACAAGAAGGAATAGGTATTTTGGAGATGAGATAATTAGTAAGAAGGAGGTAATGGGTAGAGTAAGAAATTTTGAAGAATAGTAAATCTGCAGGCATAGATGGAATTACTGGTGAAATGATAAAGAACGGAATCGAGATGCTGACTGAATGGATTTGGAAGCTGTGTAACAAAGCGTTTGTGGAGGTATACTTCCGAGGAATTGGAGGTGAGCAGGAAAATATAGTACCCTTATATAAGGGTGAGGGGGGATAAGGGGAACTGTAGGAAGTTAGAGGGGAATAAGTTATTGAGCGTTGTAGAGAAGATATATGCTGGTATTTTGGTTGAAAGAGTGCGTCGTGACTGAGGAACTGGTTGGTGAAGAACAAGGTGCATTAGAGGCTCCTTAGCGTGTTCCCAATCACGAAGGTGAGGCGGGGAGCAATAAATAGCAGATACCGGGAAACGACCGCATAAAACGCTAGTCGTTTCGCGTGGAGTCGGTCCATGATTTGCAACGGCATCTATGCCCTAAATACGCCCACACCGGGGATCCTACACCATAGCTTGCAGTTTTAGAAGTGGTGGAAGATGTGTGGATCAAATTTTTACATTGAAAGAAATGATTGAGAAAATGAGAAAGAAAAATAAATTGTATTTAGGTATTATGGATTTGCCAAAGGCATATGATAGGATTAATAGAGAAGCTCTAAGGCAGTGTTGGTGGTAGGCTTCTGAATGGAATAAAAAGTATGGATGACGATAATGAAGCGTGTGTAAGAATAAATGGAGTTGAAAGTGATTGGATTAATATGTCTCCTTGGTTATTCAATTTGTATATGGATGGAGTTATGAAAGAATTAGAGGTAGGGGTGCCAGGGGAAGGTGTAGAATGATGGAGAACGGAAGAGAGTGGAGGGTGCCTTACCTATTATATGCGGATGATTTGGTTTTGTGTGGTGAATCTTAAGACAGTTTGAGAGGATTAGTAGAGGGGTTTGCCAGGTTGTGTAAAAGGAGGGGTTTGAAAGTAAATGTACAAAAGGTAAGGTTATGGTAGTAAGTGAGGAGTCAGCAATATGAAGTCATGTTAGATGGCGAGCAACTGGAACAAGTATCTGAGTTTAAATATTTAGGGTAAATGTTGGATGAAAAGGGAACGAATGATGCCGAATGTAGTAGGAAAGTTGTGAATGGTAGGAAGGTGGCTGTAGTTAAATCCTTGGTGGATGTGAAAGGAAAAAGTCTTGAGTTCACTAGGGTTTTGCATGAGGGTATGTTGTTAGTATGGTAGTGAAACTATGGTATGGAATGAGGAATAGGTCTAAGGTAGAAAGTGTTCAGATAGACAATCTTAGGGGCCTTGCTAGGTGTGAGAAGAATTGATAACATGAGGAAGGAACGCATTAGGGAGACAGAAGAAAAAGTGGATTAAATCAGTAAAGGAATGCCTGAAGGAGAGGAATGGGAGTTTGGTAGAGGCAAGAAGAAAGGCGCATAATAGGAGTGAATGGCGGGGTTATTTGAGGGGGGTTGTGGGCCTTGCCCAGGGGATGAATCCTACATTGACAAGATGCCACAGTGAGGGTTCGCCGCAGTCCCGTGGAACCCTAGAGTGGATTTTTCTGACTGCAATGAGTTCTCACTTAAGGGTATAAAGGGGAGGGTAATTCTTTCTTTTTGACCTGCGTCATATTCTTCTACTACTTTTGTTTCCAGTGCATGCGACGCACCTCAGCTACAATTTAGGAAATTAATAATAATAATAATAATAATAATAATAATAATAATAATAATAATAATAATAATAATAATAATAATAATAATAATAATAATAATAATAACAATAATAATCACATACATTGGCAACATCACTGGGATTAAATTAATGACTGACCGAAATACGAACGAAAAATTCCGGAAACACTAAATTTAACTGTAAACAAAACGTGCAATTGACGCAAAAGACACATTTAAAAGAGATGCGTTAATATTTATTTCTTTTAATTTGACACGTTTTGTACATTTGAGTGTGAATGATTTATAAAATATTTTGTTTATATTCGGGACGATGCTTTATCATTAACTAATAATTATTTTGTAAGAGTTCACCAACTATATCACATGTATTATTATTGTAACTAATTAGAATTTATGTTTCTTAAATAACTAAGACTTGTCTCAATAAGCCTTAGAAAGCCACACCTGATGGTGCAGAGGTCCACATGTGGCCATTAAGACCACAGGTTCCCCACCAATGGGTTAAACTAACAGGAAAGGTATTTGAAGCAATAAGAGGATTGAACTATAAGGAAATTGCTTTCGTGGAGAAAAATAAGTTTAAACAAAAAGGAATAAACTTTTCCAAATTGATTTCAGAATCTCTCAAATTCTCTCTTGTTGCTGATTTCAAGTGT
This sequence comes from Trachelipus rathkii, assembly GCA_015478945.1. NCBI lineage: Eukaryota > Metazoa > Arthropoda > Malacostraca > Isopoda > Trachelipodidae > Trachelipus > Trachelipus rathkii. The sequence continues at coordinate 13,076 of JABUQX010136851.1, forward strand.
CTTATCTTGAAACTGAAGAGAGTTATGGGATTTCAAAGAGACGGTTGAGTAACCTCCCAAAATTGCGGCTCTTTTAACTTGGAAACTAAAGTCACACAAAAGAGGATCGATCAAATTCATAAGAAACACAAATAAAACAGCATTTTAATTCTCTATTCTTACCAGACTTTCTTCTAATTGAGAAATGTGTTCAATATTTTGATCAGACTCCAAATATTCTTCCTTAAAACTCAATGGCTCGGTTTTTATTTCAATCCCATCCTTGATATATTCGTGTGAGTAACTTATTTCATTCTGTGGAAAAGATAAATTTGTAAATGATAAGTTTTATTGTAATAATAATAATAATGATAATAATAATAATAATAATAATACACACATACACACACACATAATAATAATAATAATAATAATACACACACACACACACACACACAATAATAATAATAATAATAATAATAATAATAATAATAATAATAATAATAATAATAATAATAATAATAATAATAATAATAATAATAAACACAAACAGACCATAAAACATTAATATCACTATTAAAGACAACACCTTTCCATATATCATGTGTATGTACCGTATATCTATGTGTGTGGGGCAGAAAGAATTCCTACAGGGCATGTTCTGCGTGTCGTACGTAGAAGGCGACTAAAGGGACAGGTAGTTAGTTGGCTACCACTACCACTTATCTTTTGCCGGGAATACTAAAGCATGCCTCGGAGAAGGTCATGATCACTGAAAGCGAACTTTTATCTTTCGGGGAAATTGTATGAACCCAATGGGTATATGGAATGTCAGAGGAATAAATGATGAGGAGAAGAGGAGAAGAGGAGAGAGAGGTGATGGATGTATTTAGAAAGGATAAATTTGATTTGTTTGCTGTGATTGAAACAAAGATGAAAGGAAACGGTGAAGATGAGTGGTGTGGTTTGAAATGTGTGGGTGTTTAGAGTGGAAGAGAAAGAGAGAGGGGGAGAAAAGGAGTTGCGATTCTGATGAGCGACCTGTGGCACAGAGATATGGAGATTTATTTTTTGTGTGAGTACTTGAATTCTAATGGTTAAATTTAAGTTTGAAAAAGTCAAGGTACGTCTGGTTGTAACATATAGTCCATCTGATTATGATGTTAAGGGAAATGCGATCTTCTGGGATAATCTGAATGATGTTTTGAATGAATGAGGTGAGTAGGAGCTTCAGATTGATTGTATTGGGCGACATAAATGGTTGGATAGGTGATTAATAATGGAATGGTAAAACAGGTGACTTTGGGTTGACAGGAGAAAATAAGAATTGTAGAAAGATTATTGAGTTCTGTTAGGAGAGAAGTATATATATGTAAATAGTACTTTTTCAAGTACATCAGTATTCATAAGTATACATGAGTCGGCGTAGGTAGAGGTGGCATCAAATTGAAAAGTATGACTGATTTTGTGTTGGTGAAAAAGGAGATGTTAAAGTATGTGATGGATGTTATATCAGTGAGGGGGTTGGGAATGGGATTATCGGATCATAATCAGATCATAAGGATGTTGTTTTATGTAAGATTAAGTTAGTGGAGGCTTTAATGGAGACGAAGGAGATGAGGAAGGAAGTGGGAAGAATTAAGAGTGAGAAGTTAAGTGAGCAAGTTAATAAGGAAAAGTATTTAAGAGCACTTGCAAACAAATTAGTTGAACGTGAAGAAGATGAAACTGAACAAATCTGGATGCAAATGAAGGAAGCCTTTATTAGTAGTACAAGAGAAATATGTGGATGTGCTAAAGTAGGATGTAAGAATCTCAGCAGTGAGTGGTGGAATGAAGAGGTGATGCAAGCTATTAAAAGTTATATTTTAAAGAGACGTGGTTGAATGTGCTAAAAGCCAATGATGAGGTCAAAAGAAAGGTGTCTGGAATTTATAAGGAGGAAAAAAGGAAAACAAAAAGTTGCATATGTGGGAGGAAAAATGAGGTAAATGTACAGATTGAAAGGAAGATGAATGGGGACTTACAAGGTAATAGGAAGCTAGTTTGAATGGAAGCGAAAAAAAGTAAGAATGAGAGTAAGGGGAATCTGCATAGAATAACGAAAAGAGATGGTGCTTTCGTAATTGACGAGATGGATGTGAAAAGTGTGAAGGAAACGCCTCTAAAATCTGCATAACAATGGCACTAATAAAGAGGTGATAGTGAATGTGTGTGGGTTTGATGGTGCAAGAAGAAATAGTATTATGGGGATGAGGTAATTAGTAAGGTGTTAGTGATATATGGTGTGGGAGGTAGGCTTCTGAACGGAATCAAAAGTATGTATGACGATAGAGAAGGATGTGTAAGAATAAATGAAGTCGAAAGTGATTGGTTTAATGTTAATAGCGAGTGAAGCAGGAATGTGTTAGGTCTCCTTGGTTATTCAATTTGTATATGGATGGGGTTATGAAAGAATTAGAAGTAGGGGTGGCAAGGGAAGGTGTTAGAATAATGGAGAATGGAAGAGAGTGGAGAGTGCCCTACTTATTGTATGCATATGATTTGGCTTTGTGTGGTGAATCTGAAGACAGTTTGAGAGGATTGGTAAAGGGGTTTGGCAGGGTGTATAAAAGGAGGGGTTTGAAACCAAACGTAGATAAGAGTAAGGTTATGGTAGTGAGTGAGGAGAGTCGGCAGTGTGAAGTTGTTAGATGGTGAGCAACTGGAACAAGTGTCTGAGTTTAAATATTTAAGATATTTATTGGATGAAAAGATAAAGGATGATGCAGAGTAGAGTAGTAAAGTGAATGGTAGGAAGGTGGCTGGTGCAATTAAATCCTTGCTGAATATAAAGGGACTAAGTCTTGAGTGTGCTAGGGTTTTGTATGAGGGTATGCTGTTACCTGTGTTAATGTATAGCAGTGAAACTATGGTCTGGAATAAGGGGTATAGATCTAAGGTACAATGTGTTCAGATGGACAATCTTAGAAGCATGTTATGTGTTTAAAGAATTTATAAAATGATGAATGAAAGCATTAGGGATTTGTGCTGTGAAGAAAGGCGTAAATGATATAATAAACGAGATTACATAGAGATGATTTGGTCATATGGAAAGGATGGATGGCAGTTAGTTGGTTAAGCGGATGTACAGTGGTGTGTGCTGGGAATCGACCAGCTGAGACTAAAGAAAAGGTGGATTGAGTCTGTAAAGGAGTGTCTGAAGGAGAGGAATGTGAGTTTGGCAGGGGCAAGAAGAAAGGTGCATAATAGAAGTAAATGATGGGGTTTGTGAGAGCATGGCTGTGGGCCTGGCCCAAGGGATGAACCCCACATTGATGAAATACCACAGTGAGGGTCCATTACAGTCTCATGAAACTCAAGGATGGATTTTTCTGACTGCGATGAGTTCTTACTGAAGGGTGTAAAGGCTAAGGTAAAGGAGATGGGCTTTCTTTTCGACTTGCGTTATATTCTTCTACTACTTTTGTTTCCAGTGTGTTACACACCTCACCCCCAATCTGGGGAAAGGAGATAATGATGATGATGATAATAATAATAATAATAATAATAATAATAATAATAATAATAATAATAATAATAATAATAATAATTGTTTTATGTTTTTTATTTCAGGTTGTGAGAGATGGTCTTTGGTCTTCTTTCCAGTTGATTTTCTGTGCAGTTTTTGTAGAGTTTATTTATTTTAGTGAAAGTGTTTCACGAAATGTGTGATGCTTATGTTACGAGTGATTTTAGTATACTGCAGCGAAATCTTATATATTAATTTTTATATGTTTCAAGGTAATAACTGGATTAGGGTAATTACTCTGTCCATGCGATATTTGGTTGTAGTGTATTTGTTGTCGACTATTTAAGGTTTAAGGATAATAAGTAAGTTATTGGATAAAGGTAAACTATTGGATGCAATAATTGACCTTGAGCTTGAAGTCATCCTGTGTAAATATAAAGTTGAAAAATATATAATTGTCCTATAGTAAAATTATATAGTTATCATGGATAACTTATTGAAAAGAGCTTCTTCATTTCATCTATTTAAATGGCACTTACTGCGACCATCATTCACAGGTAAGAGGTTAAGTTGTATGGTGAGCTTGTGTATTTGTCGGGTAGCTTTTAATTTAATCAAAAAATAATAATAATAATAATAATAATAATAATAATAATAATAATAATAATAATAATAATAATAATAATAATAAAAATATTAATAATAATAAATTCCTTACCGGAACTTCTTCTGACAATGAATCCTGTTCGAAACTTTGACCATTGTTTTCGAAATCTTCTGAACTTTCTAAGAATTCATCCTTAATTTCAAACTCAGTCTTAATATCCATAATAATCAATTCAAAATTTACTTTACTAAAATATCTCAATACAACAAAACCTTTTCTGCTTCAGAAAACAACAAAAATGTTTATAATAATCTTTATTGAATGGTCCTTAATATTTTTCAAAATGAAGATAAAATAAAACCTATACAAATGTAGGCCCTATAGACATGTCTGATTCATATTATATTTATTTATTTATTTTCTTGCTTCATTGAGTTTATTTGGGCTTAAAGTCAAAAGTTGCAGAATAACACCTAAATTGAAAAATTTGTAAAATGTGTTTTTCCATTCTTCAATAATAATAATAATAATAATAATAATAATAATAATAATAATAATAATAATAATAATAATAATAATAAAAAAAGAGTGAGAAAGAGATACATACAATTAAAGAGATTCTTTATGTTTACTTAATTATAACATTCAAATTTACTTTTTTCTTTAACCTTCAACAAGGAAGATTTCTCTTTCTCCACAAATTATTTAGCCTATCAGGCTAAAGACATAACCACCAGAAGTTGGTAAAGAAAATGGTTAGGTTAGGTTAAAGACAGGACCACCAGAAGTTGGTAAAGGAAAGGATTAGATTATGTTAAAGACATGACCACCAGAAGTTGGTAAAGGAAAAGGTTAGGTTAAAGACATGACCACCAGAAGTTGGTAACGAAAAGGGTTAGGTTAAAGACATGACCACCAGAAGTTGGTAAAGAAAAGGGTTAAGTTAAGGACATGACCACCAGAAGTTGGTAAAGAAAAGGGTTAGGTTAAAGAAATGACCACCAGAAGTTGGTAAAGAAAAGGGTTAGGTTAAAGACATGACCACCAGAAGTTGGTAAAGAAAAGGGTTAGATTATGTTAAAGACATGACCACCAGAAGTTGGTAAAGGAAAGGATTAGATTATGTTAAAGACATGACCACCAGAAGTTGGTAAAGGAAAAGGTTAGGTTAAAGACATGACCACCAGAAGTTGGTAAAGAAAAGGGTTAGGTTAAAGACATGACCACCAGAAGTTGGTAAAGAAAAGGGTTAAGTTAAGGACATGACCACCAGAAGTTGGTAAAGAAAAGGGTTAGGTTAAAGAAATGACCACCAGAAGTTGGTAAAGAAAAGGGTTAGGTTAAAGACATGACCACCAGAAGTTGGTAAAGAAAAGGGTTAGGTTAGGTTAAAGACATGACCACCAGAAGTTGGTAAAGAAAAGGGTCAGGTTAGGTTAAAGACATGACCACCAGAAGTTGGTAAAGAAAAGGGTTAGGTTAAAGACATGACCACCAGAAGTTGGTAAAGCAAAGGGTTAGGTTAGGTTAAAGACATGACCACCAGAAGTTGGTAGTGAAAAAGGATTTGGATCAGGGGGATTTTGTTGGAAGAATCAGAAAAAATTATATTTTAAACAAAAATGAAAATAAAAATTTTGTTGTCCACCAAAAAATTTCTTTGTGGCCTCATATAAAAACACAGGATGAATTTTTTTTTTTTATTCTTAATATAGCAGATTTGAAAATATTTTTAGTTTAGACTGAGTTTATCATTTTGGTGACTGGAATGGCAATTTTATGGGACTGAAATCGTTTGTTATTTAGGTTTTATATATATATGGGTCAATCCATTTTTTCCGTACCAAAATAATGGAAGTTGGCCGCTCGATAATTTTTGAAAACTTTTATATTTTGCATGGCGTTAATGTTATCCCTGGAAAGTTCAAAACCACCATTCGTTTTTGTAGATTTACTCTGGTTGTAACAGGGTGAGCCAAAATGTTTGACCAGGTGGAGCAAAATTTATCACTTAATAGAGGTAACATTTTAAGTCATATCTCCATATTGGTAATTCTTATACCAAATTTCATAGAGAGTGATTTGTTAGGGATACATTAAGGTACATTTGGCCTTTCCTGTTTTTTTTTGGGAAAATAATATTTCACCATGAAAATGAATCCGAAAAATTGTGTTAAAAATCGAAGAAATTTCCATTTTCGTGGGTGTATTATTAAAAGAAGGGAAATATTTAACGATATAAAATTTTTGTGTGATGATACATACTAAAGTAGGCTTACTTAAATCTTATTTGAAGTTTATAAATATTTTAAAAAATCTACGCTTTTCATTAATATCAATTTTTTGGAAAATCGGTAACTTTGAACCTTAATATTCTGATGGGGTAAGTGCAAAAATCTTAAATTTTCACACACATTATACTACTACCATAGATGTTCCTTCACCTGCAATATTGGCTTTGGTATTTGCTCGTTTTAAGAAATACAGCCATTCAAAAAAATGCCCCCCAAAATTTTTTTTTTAAAGTTGTGTTATGATAGCATACGTAGGGCCTACTCGTAATATAAAGTACCTATATTGTTAATAAGTGTAAAATATTATTATTATTATTAGAAATTATTAAAATTTATTGTCATAATTCTTTTTTTCAATTTTTTTTAGTATAAAACAATGAAAATAAAAATTCATAATTTTGGAAAACATTCGGGAAATGTCAATAAAATATAACTTTAGACTTGTGTTTTTCTATCCAAATTAATACTATAAATATTATTTAAAATCTACTTAACATTTAAATTATAATTAAAATTGGGCTTGATAAACACAGTG
>JABUQX010136852.1:0-5000 GCA_015478945.1 Trachelipus rathkii
CGGTATTGCTTCGTTCAGTTCAATTTTGGGTGTTTAACCGTTTCGCGTTTCATCAGTGACGCTGCGTTTTTGTTAGCCCACTTCTCATCGATCTCCCGGCGGTGGAGGTTTCCAACACACTCGCCACTATACATCCGCTTAAAAACCGACTGTAATTCATCCTTTCCACAGGACCAAATCATCGCAGCTTGTATTTTCAAATTTATTAACCCTCGTTTACCCATTCTTCACACCACATAACTCTAATAATGGTGTTCCTCAATTTTTATCAATTCTTCTCACACACCTAGCATGCCCCTAAGATTGTCCATCTGAACACATTAGACCTCAGATCTATACTTCTTATTCCAGATGCATAGTCTCCACTCACTATACAATACATTAGCACAGGTAATAGCATATCGTCATGTAAGACCCTAGCACTCCTAGAACTTAGTCCCTATGCATTCACCAACGATTTTATTGCACCAGCCACCACCTGGCATCCAACATATACCTTAAATATTTAAACTCAGACACTTGTTCTAGCTGCTCACCATCTAACATTTCACACTGAGGGACTGTCCTCATCCACAACCATAACCTTACTCTTATCTACGTTACTTTCAAACCCCTCCTTACACTGGTACTAATCTCTCTACCAGTTCTCTCAAACTCTTCAAATTCTTCACAACCTGGAATCATCCGCATATATGTAGGGCACCCTCCACTCATCTTCATTCCATGCTCCATCATTCTAACACCATTTCTGTCCGCCCGCGCTGGTGTTTCATAGCCATCATACTGTACCAGTTGGTCTCAAGGGAGATATAACGCAGCCTGCCTGCTCCATCGTGTGTCAAAACCAATCACTTTTGACACCATTTATTCTTGCACACGCTACTATCTTCATACATTCTTTTGATTCCATTCAAGCCTACCACCAACACTATATCACTAACACCTGCCACGGAAGCACCCCTAATGTTAACCCCTATCAATATACTTGTTGCAGAAATCATAAAACTTGAAAGTACGATATTCTTACTATCTCATTTTCTATCATTTGCTTCAATGTAAAAGATTTGGTCCACACATCCTCTACTACTCTAAACACTTTGCAGACAGCTGTAATCCAGTCCTTCAGTCATATACTCTTTCAGGCCAAAATACCAGCATATTTCTTCCCTATAACACTCAATAAACTAATTCTATAGTTCCTGCAGTTTCCACATCTCGCTGCCATAAATAAGGGTACTATTATATCTCCTTCAAATCCACATAAAGGTGCTTACCCTCCATAAACGCTTTATTACACAACTTCAAGATCAAATCAATCACCATCTTGCCTCCGTTCTTGATCATTTTTCTGATAATTTCATCATACCCTGCAGTTTACCATTCTTCAACTGTAATGCTCTTACCCCATTTTCTCTTCTTTGCTAATAACCTCATCCCCAAAATACCTATTTCTTCCTGCATCACACACAGTCACTATCACCTTTTCATTGCTGCCAATGTTATATGCAGATTTCCGAAGTGTTCTTTCCACACTCCCCTCACATCCATTTCATCAGTTACAAAAACACCATCCCTATTCATTATTCTGAGCAGGTTCCATACAATTAATTTTTAATACTGCTTCCCTTCCAAGAAGGCTTCCCTCTATTATATATCTTACATTCAATCTCTTCAAACTGTTCATTACCCTCTTCTTTCCTCTTACGTACATATTTTATATTCTTTTTCCTGTATATAATTCCAAGAATCTTCTTTTTGACTAATCATTTACTTTCGTACAATCAACCACCTTTTTCACATTCAGCTTAACACACATCACCTCTTCATTTCCACCACTCACTGTTCGCATTCTTACTTTCTGCTTTTCACTTTTGCCACGTAACTTCTTTACTGTAACAATTACTTCCAGTTATTTGTTTCATTTGTTCACATTCAAACTGGGTTACTTTCGAGACGTTCTTACATACTTATCCTTATTACCTTGATCACACCAAACTTCTCACTCTTAATTTTACCCTCTTCCTTCTGTATCACCTTCCTCTCCAGTCCAAGTCCCACTAACTTATTTTCATGAACAACTGTAATGGTCGATAATTATTTCGCTTACCTCTCCCACTGATTCTTGCATCAACATATCCACTTTCAACATCTCTTCCTTTGCCAACACAAATCAATCATACTTTTCACTTCGATACCATCTCTACCTACACCAACTCTAGTATACTTTGGATACTCTTGTGTTTAAAGAAAGTATTACTTACACACACCTCTCTCCTCACAAAAATCCATCACCTTCCTACCATTCTCATTTTCTCCTGACACCCCAAAACCACCTGTTATACCATCCTTTTTTTAGTCATATATATATATATATATATATATATATATATATATATATATATATATATATATATATATATATATAACAATAACAACATATATATATATCATCTCACAACTATATATAAAATCCGTATTAATAGTCAATATTTAGGCCTAGAAGGGGTATTGGTAATACTGTATAATTTAAAACATCTTTAATATACATAAAAAAGAGGTAATTTTAAAAAACAAAAAAACATTTTGTTTTAAAAAATATTTTTTGCAAAAAAAACAAAATAAAAAAAAAACCGTTTTTCACAGCCCCTACTGATACCGTACCACTACTACTATTGCAAAATTACAAATATCAGTGCTGATGTGCCTCAAAAATTGGTTGATGCCAATGATGCCGATACCATGTTATTGGTTAAAGTTACAATATATATATATGTATATAATAATAATATATATATATATATATATATATAATATGTAATATATATATATTATATATAACTATTCATAATATATAATAATAATATGTAATAATAATAATAATATATATATATATGCCGGTATATATATATATATAATATCCCTTATTCTCATTCTTAACCTTATATATATATATATATATATATATATATATATATCATCATATATATAACTCTTCTTTCTTCTTGCTATCTAGCATAATAACCTTAATAATATATGTATATATATATATATCATCATATATATATATATATATGTTAAGTATTATTAAGACACTAAATAATATTTATTATAATAATGGCTTAGTAAATTAGGTGGTGAAAATTGGTCGACACCAACGATACCGATTCCATGTTATTGGTGCCTCCCTAATATATATATATATATATATATATATATATATATATATATATATATATATATATATATATATATATATATATATATATATATATATATATATTAATATCTATATATAATATATATATATATATATATATAAGTTAGTATTAGCTTAAGACACTAAATAATATTATAGTAATGCCTTAGTAATTAGAAGGTGGTGAAAATTACTTGAGATTTAGCATATAATATAAAATATAAATCTTAGTAACAAAAGCTTTCGACAGAATCATGGCCCTCTTTCAGCTGTTTCTTATGTAAGACTACAATATAAAATTAAAATTAATAAAATATTTGAAATCATTGTAATTTTTGTTTTAAAGATTTGAAAAAAGGTGAGTAATTTAAAATGTTGTGTAGTGATTAGTTTGTAAATTGAAATTATCAGTGTTGTTTATACAAAATGATTCAGAAATTTTCCTAAGGTGTAAGTTATCAATGTGAATAATGGGTGTCATGTGGTTTATATCTATAGTGTGATTGTGTGTGGATCTATGAATGGTGAGAGCAGAGTTAGGATTGTCAAGTTGTAGGTCATATTTATGTTGGTATTTTCGGTGTGTGAGGTCATGTGTTTTTTTAATGTATGTGTTGTTACAGTTTAGACATGGAATCTTGTAAACACATTGAGGATTGGTAACATTGTTGTGTGTGTGGGATTTGAGGATTTTTTTTAAAGGCAGAATGTTGGAAGAAGAAATTTGTATAGAGTTAGGAAGGAATTGTTTAATATGTTTGTGAATATGTGAGGGTAAAGGGAGAAAAGAAGTGTGATTTCTGTTTTTTTTTGTGTTTTGTGTATTGTAATAGTGGATTTGGCTCTGAGTAATGCGGAGTTGATGATGTGATGTGGGTAAGATAATTTCAAAAAGGTGGAAAAAGAAATCTTTTTCAGTTTGTAAGTATATAGGGGAACAAATTCTAAAAGCTCTTAGAAAAAGGAATGATAATGTACCTAATTTTGTGTTGATAGGATGGGATGAGAGAACCAATGTGTGTAGTAAGGGTTGGCATTGGGTTTTCTGTAGATGGAAAATTGTAAGGTATTGTCAGTCCAAATCATCAAAGTATCAAGAAAAGGAAGGGTATTGTTAGTGGAATTTTCAATAGTAAATTTTATGTTAGGGCGTATGTTATTGATGTGTATAAGAATATCTAAAGGATTGATGTTAAGGGGAACAGCGGCAAAAACAACCCTTTAGATATTCTTACACACATCAATAACATACACCCTAACATAAAATTTACTATTGAAAATTCCACTAACAATACCCTTCCTTTTCTTGATACTTTGATTATTTGGACTGACAACACCTTACAATTTTCCATCTACAGAAAATCCACTGCCAATACTACACACATTGGTTCTCATCCCATCCTATCAACACAAAATTAGGTACATTATCATCCCTTTCTCTAAGAGCTTTCAGAATTTGTTCCCCTATATACTTACAAACTGAAATTGATTTCATCTTTTCCACCTTTTTGAAATTATCATCAACTCCACATTACGCAGAGCCAAATCCACCTATTACAACACACAAAACACAAAAACAGAACTCACACTTCTTTCTCCCTTTACCCCCACATATTCATAAACATATTAAACAATTCCTTCCTAACTCCATACAAATATCTTCTTCCAACATTCTGCCTTTCAAATAAATCTTCAAACCTCACACACACAACAATGTTATAATGTGTTTACAAGATTCCATATCTAAACTGTAACAACACATACATTGGAGAAACACATGACATCACACGCCAAAAATACCAAC
>JABUQX010136852.1:10000-20000 GCA_015478945.1 Trachelipus rathkii
TATATATATAATAATATATATATATATATATAACCGGAAATACTTAAAGTTAGGTTTTGTTGGATTCCTTTGGGAGAAACTGAAAATTCACGGGCCCTGTTATGTTTTAAGACTCCGTCAGTTTTGATTTTTTTTTAACACATTTATACTATAAAATTTTAAAAATAAATATCAGTGGTGATGTACATGAATCAAAGTTCGAAAAATTTTAAATAATTTTTTAAAAATCACATTTATATCAATAAAATTAAAAAATGAAATATCTCGAAAAGTACAGAACTTACTTACAGAAAAACCAATTGCATATTTGAAATCAGCGTATAAAGCTTATTATAAAAATGTTAAAAAAAAAAAAATAAAAAAAAAAAACTTCATAAATGAAATATCTCGAAAAGTACGACACTCACAGAAAAACCAATTACATATTTGGAATCAGAGTGTAAAGCTTATTACAAAAATGTAAAAAAATAAAAAATTAGGGGGCTCGAGCCGACGGGGGACAGAGGGGGGACGTTTTCCATACCCCGTAGGGGGCGGAAGAGGAACCCCGCGACAAATACAAGAGCGGGGTTCGGAGACCCTCGGAGGAAATAGTCCTACCTCGTTCCCCCGGAAGCCGAGAGACCGACTCCCTGCCATCTTTGCGGTTTACCCTTGGGTATTCCTTTAGTTAAAAAAAAAAATTAAAACGGACGCAGTCGTAAAACGTAACTGGTCCTATATATTTTTGAATCATGTCCGTCACCCCTTAAATTGACTGTTAGGATCATATACTAGAAAAATATAATAAAAAAAAACAAAAAAAAAATCAAAACTGACGGAGTCGTAAAACATAACAGGGGTCCAATTCACGTGTACATGTTTGACAACGGAAAAAGAACTTTTCGCCTTTTTTCTTAATTAATGTCACATTCAATATTGCATGCGTTACATTTCTTATTCGTCACAATTAATTGGAAATATTGCAAAAAACTTGAAAGTGACCAGTCACTTGAACAAATTTCGTATATGTCACTTATATCCATTTCTGCCAAATACTAATAATTTACGAGTAAAAATATAAATTTATAGTTTAATTTTTTTTGTAAAACAAGTGAAGCTACTTTTTGCTCATTTTTTGGTGTTTTTTATTTTCTTTTAAATTTAACTTCTATTCACATTAAAATAAAATTTTTTATATTTATCGATATATAATTGATATACAGTAAAATCACCAATCATACGATAGGAAAAAAAAATACCTTTACCATATATGTATATATATATATATATATAATATATATATATAAAAAATATAAAAAAAATATATATATATAAAAAATTTTAAAATATATATATATATATATATATATATATATATATATATATATATATATATATAATAATATAAAACACATATACCATATATATATATATATATATAACCTATATATATATATATATATATATATATATATATATAACAATAATATATATATATATATATATATATATATATATATATATCCAAATATACCATCATATGCTATTACCATTAATAACATATTCACTCAGCGCTATATATATATATGTATATAATATATATATATCATACATCATAATAATAATAATATATATATGTATATCATGTATATATATATATGTAATATATATTATGTATATGCATATGTAAATATATATATATATATATGTATAATAATATATATTTGTAATATATATATATGTAATAATAACAATATATGTATATATATATATATGTATGAAATGTACTTGTATATACTTGTATCACATATATATATGTATATCATATATCTTTATAAATCTTTGCCTGCATAATAACAACAACAATATAATATATGCTGTATATATATATATGTATATATATATATATATATATATATATATATATATATATCATCTCTATATCCTCTTAACTATACTCATATCCGTCATGAAATTGCTGTCAAAGGACGAAATACGATAATATATGTATATGTGCCAGTATATATACCATCTATATGTATAATATATATATATATGTATAACCATATAGCCAATATATGCTATAACTGCTGTATATATTCTTTTAATAACCATATATATATAACTAATATATGCTCTGTATATATATATATATATATACTCATATATATATACTCATATATATATATATATATTATATATATATATATAATAACAATAACATATAATATATAATATATAACATATATATATACATATGTAGGGCCTGTATATATATATATATATATATATATCTTATATATATCATCATATGTACATTTTGTTATTAAAATAGTTATTCCTAAAACTGGTTTGAAATGTGTATAAAGTTGGGGAAAATAGTAATTTTGTCTGTATTGTTTTTTGAAACTTGTAGTTTTTTATTCTTACAAAACCTTTACACATTCGATTTATTAAATATATTTTATATATGACTGCATGTGAAGGCTTTCGTGGTTAAAAATATATTTGACAATTGTGTCTATCCACGGCTTATATCTATATATTAACAGAAAAAATGGTAAACGTAGTGGAATAGCTGGCAATTTATTAGTTATTCATAATACCAACAGCATGTGTTTCACATTCCTGGTTTTTTATAATACAAATAAATAACTTATTATATACGGACAAGGACATTCCCCACAATTGAAGGGTGGCACAGTGGTTTAGTGAATTTAGCCGGTAAAATTTGCATAAATGTAGCTATAATCCGTTTCCTATGTTATGTAACAAAATTAAAGTCTTTTCTTAATAACTAGAGCCACTTTCCATTTTGTTTTTCCAAGTTAACAAGCAGTTAAAAATGTTTACATAGTTTTAGCATGAATTTCATGTAAAATAGAAGACGACTGCTTACGCAGTTTACTTTTGTTTGCCAATATATGAAATTAGCTATGTTAGAGCCCGGTGATTTGGGATAAATAAAAAAATAACATTGTTTATATTACAAATAATTGATTAAATTATTGTGATGGAGTTCAACGATTTGGAAGAAATCCTGATTTTATTGAATGAATCATTATCCCGTGTCGCAAATTCAAACGCTGCTACCTCTACCACGTAGTAAAAACCATCATTTGAAATCTTTAAGAAAATATCAATCATTAAATCAATATACCGCGCAAATATTTGGCAAAATCTTATAATTTTTATTCATAAGACAAACTTTCCTTATTCATTGCAAAAAAGAAAGAAAAAAATCCTATTTTCTGTTCGTTTACATTATTTTGTTAGCACATCCTGAATTCGCTAACCACGGAGAATAGCAATCTTACATAATTAAGGAAGTTCTTTACGATTTTGTGCTAAATTTAACAGACTGAACACAAAGTTAACATTTAACCGTTTGTTAACACAAACGACATAATTTGATAATGAGCAACCGCTCACCTAAACAGTTCACTCAAAATTTTTAAGCAGACAATTTTTCTTTCAGTAAAAATGTCCGTCTGCTCCTCTGAATTTTTGGTGGTTGATTCAGTCCATGACACTACTCCATTTTCCAAGATTGGGAATCCAATCTTTAAAAGAACGCAAGAGAGAAAAAAATAACATAAACAAACAGAACAACAAAAAAACGGTCTCACCTAATTTCCAATGGACGCCCTTCTTTCCTCAGCCCTTTTCTCATATTCTAATACTCTTTACTGTACATTTGGAAGATCTGGAGCTGACCCTCTTGATCTTGTCATTGGTCGATATCCAATTCTTAATCTTTGTTGGGTTCTTCCCTTTCCATCCTGTTTCCCCATCATCATCCGTTCTGGGCCTTCTCCTACTTCCTCCAATTCTTCGTGGATAGACCTGGGGGCACAATTAAGAATATTTAAATTATCCTCAGCAATATTGCTTACTTTTATTTCCTCAATCCGTTTCGGTGTTGTTATTCCTGAAACCTCTTCATCTTCCTCATCACTGGCATCCGAAATAGTTATCCCTATTGTGTAGCTGCTGTTTGGAAACCTTAGTGCTTCCTTGAATTCCTGTAAATTAAATCCATCATCTGAATTCACATCCTCTTGTGCTGAGTCTATCCAGTCCAACAACTCACTGGTGTACATAGGTGACGACGCGGGATCCGCCTCTGTTTGAGTTGTCTATTCCTTCTTTAAATCCTCTGTCTGTGTTCATATTTCCCTTCTATGGCTAGGCTTGCCTATAGCTAGCTCCAAGAGATCCCATGTATCCTTAGTTTTTGTCCCATGCTTCCTGCTTCTTGTTATTCTCCTTGGATGATCACTGTACACCACATATGTTGGCGGTACTTCCTTTTCATCTTCTGTTACATTCTCATCAATGTGCTCAACCTCTGGACGATATTTTCCTTCCTCATTTTTAAAATACTGTTGTAAGTACTCAGGTGGATTTGCCCATATTTTTAAGTGTGAATAGTGTACCCTCATTATTTTAACTTTACCTTCGACATCGTAAGTCATCCCTCCTGCAATTACCATGATCACTGTGAAGGGACCTTCATACCTTTCGCTCAGTTTCTTCTCCAAAGACCTGTCCACGGAGATAATTTTCCATTTAACCTTAAATCATACGGCGTAAGGTAACCAGTTCGGGTGCCCCTCCTTCCATTTACCTTGTTCTTCTTTGGAGATTGGTAATACCTTTCCTCTTTTGTGTGTCTGTACCAAAAGTTTCTCTGCTGGTGTTATTCCTAGTTCAGAATGCTTTGTATTGTTATACAAAATAATTACTTTAGGTAGGCAATTGTCCCATTCCTGATCCTTTGTTGCTGTATTCTTAAGAAACTCCACAAAGGTACGATTGACCCATTCCACTGCCCCATTAGATGCTGGTTTATACGGGCTGCTAAAGATATGATCGATGCTGTACCTCTGGCATCTCCTTGAATTTGCTGCTTCGAAACTCTACCCCATTATCCATCAGTACCTTGTACGGAGACCTCAAAAATGTTGGTAGCATCTGGCCTTCAAAAGCCTCTACAAAACTCCTGGCTGATTTGTCTTTTAGTGGTCTGACCGCGACCCATTTGCTGCAGTGGTCCACAGGCACTAAGCAAGCTATGTTTCCTCTTTTGGTCCTTGGCATGGCCATAATTTCAATTGCAACCAGTTCAAACGGATTTGCTACATGAATCTTCGAAATTGGTGGGAATATAACCCTATGATCAACCTTATTCAACTGGCAAGCTGGGCATGTTCTACATACTTCCTGAATTATCATATGACCTTTTGGATGCCATACATATTTTGATACCAGATTTGTCAATTTTCCTCGACCTATGTGGGCCATGTTCCGGTGTACCACCACACAAATACTAACCATTTGTTGGAAACCTATCACTGCTCTGAACTGGTCATCCGTGATCCTTTTTACCTGGATGGTACCATTCATTTGTAACTCTTCCCTATATCTGTAATATTCCTTTAACATCACATACGTTTTACGAATTGGTTGCTTATTCCAAATCTTCCCTCTTAATTTTTTTATCACCTTGGGCCTTTCCTGCAATTTTATTATTTCTTGAAATGTTATTATGTTATTACTCCTATCATTATCGTCCACTATAATATTATATACACCAATGTTTATAAGGAACCCATCACTAAGCTGAGCTGTTTCATCTCCATCGTGTGATGATGCCTTCCCCAAAGTCCAAAATTGCCTCTGTCTCCACCAGATAATTCATCCCGAGAAGCAAACATGCTGAAATAAACCCATCCTTAACAACCACTAATGGTAGTACTGTCTTCCGATATCGGGTATCTATTCTTATAGCTACTGCAGTTGTTCATTCAATGATCTTCGTAGTGATTCCATTTAAGATGACATCCACACTCCATCTTCTTAAAATGTGCCCAAATGGTTCTAATTCCTTTACTACTGTTTCTTGAACTAATCTGATGACCGACCCTGCATCCAGAAAAGCACATCTAGAGACCTCGCCAATAGAAACATCCTGCCATACAACCCATGTTATTTTATGGTTGCAGCTTAACCGAGATTGATGTCCTCTTTCTTTCATCATCAGGTTTACTCCTAATCCTTCTTCCGGTGGTTGTTGTAACAATTTGTCTTCTGATTCTTCACTTTCTTCACTGTCCAAGCAGCCTTCATTTTCTTCGTCAGATGGTACTTCTTGCTCATCAGTCACCAACTCATCAACTATGGTATCATCCTAGTTTGAATTAAACGTTCCATCGTCCTTTAGTGGGTTAAAGTGGGACCCCCCTAATATCTGTATATGTATGTTCTTCAAGTTGTTACGTTTCCTCGCATTTGGTCCAATGATGAAAACTGAACAACAGATTCCATGATGTAACCAAATTCTTAGGTTAAATTCATCACTGGCCACTAACAGTACCTCCGGGACTGGTTCTCTTCCTGGAGTCCTAATAGTTTTCAATCACTTCAGAGATTTTGGTTTCCTGTCTAACCCATACCGCTTCCTATCATTTAGTAGAGTATCTAATAGAGACCTTCTTAATTCCTTGTGATCCTTTTTTTGTAATTGTTCCTCCTTTAAAATTTCTTCCAAACTCAAGAACAAAGAATCAGCACCTCCTGGCACTAACCTTATTACTTTCAACCCTTTGGTAGAGCATCTGGATCTGTAATATCGACCTCCTCCTCTAGTTTCCTTTGCCAGCGGGACCAAGTGTCTGCAAAGACATTGTCCTTCCGTGGGTTTTACTGAATCTGAAAACTATATTCACTTAAGTCATCTAAGACGAGGGCCAACTTGTTGTCTACCAGCTTCATTGTGTGGAGATATACTAGTGGTCGATAATCTGTGTAGAGTATGAATCTTTACCCAATAGGAAGGGGCGGGCTTTTGATTAGCCATCTTATGGCCAGTAGTTTCCTTTCTATAGTGGATGTCCTTCTTTCGCATGCATTAAATGAGTGAGAGTTATTTGCGATTACTCTCCTTTCGCCTTCTTCTTCCTGACACAAGCCTGCACCCATGCCAAATCCGCTTGCATCCACATAGAGTTCCAATTTTTCACTACCTTCTGAGAAGTCTGGAAATGCTAGTTCCACCGATTCCTTCATTAGTCCTTTTAAGCCTTCAAAAGCCTTAATCCTTTCATCCGTCCTTTCGATTTTGTCCCTTCTTTTTCCTCCTGTTAACGCACTGAGAGGTGCTGTCACTCCTGAACAATTTCTGATAAATTTTCTCTAGAAGTTTATCATCCCAAGATATCACCTTAGTTCTCCCACATTTGTTGGTCTTTCCAATTTGTCCACCTGGTCCATGAATTCTGGAAGTTTCCTTATCCCTGTCCTGCTGAGGATATGACCTAAAAATTTTACCTCTTTTTGAACCCAACT
Organism: Trachelipus rathkii; assembly: GCA_015478945.1. Taxonomy (NCBI): domain Eukaryota; kingdom Metazoa; phylum Arthropoda; class Malacostraca; order Isopoda; family Trachelipodidae; genus Trachelipus; species Trachelipus rathkii. The sequence continues at coordinate 17,333 of JABUQX010136852.1, forward strand.
ACACTTGCTAATCTTGATCTTGACGTTTGTTTCGCAGAATCGTTGTAAAACCTGTTCAATTAGTATCAGATGTTCCTCAAATTCCTTTGATATTAGTATTACGTCATCCATGTACATCACTACTCTATCCCGGCTGAATCCTGTTACTATCCTTTGCATTTCCCTCTGGAATGCTGCGGGTCCATTTTTGAATCCGAAACTCAACCTTTTAAATCGGTATTGCCCACTAACCGTTGAAAATGCGGTAATGTCCTTGCTACCGTCTTCCAACTGCATTTGGTAGTATCCCTTTACCAAATCCAGGCAAGTGTAGTATTTCACCCCATGGCATGAGAAAATAGTTTTGGTTATATTAGCCATTGGGAACCTGTCTGCCTCTGTCACTTTATTTAAGCATCGATAATCTACACACAAACGAAGCGTTCCATCATTTTTCTTGACAGGTTCAACTGGAAAGCTCCATTCTGCTGCATATGGTTCTACAATATCTTTTAAACATAACTCCCGGACCTGATTTTTGATCTCCTCATTTGTCTTCTGATTGAACCTTCTTGCCCTTTGATAGATAGGAGTGTAGTCATGTAATCGTATCCTGTATGGTGTCATAGATGTTTCAGTTACATCTGAATATCCTTTACTAAACACTCCTTTTTGCCAATGTAGAACATCTATAATTTTCTTTCGTTGTTCCAGTCTTAATTCTTTCATAAAAGTAATTTCTTTATCTAATTTTTTCTTCGTCCATTTTTCCTCAATGGCTCCTTGTTTTCCTGTTTCTGGCACCGTTGTATTTAATGTGCATCCTCTGTTTTCATATTTTTGTAGATTATCCTTATCTAGTACTAGGTGAGCTATCCCCATTTTTTCTCCTGTTCCTAATCTTAGTTGTCCTGGTGTCAGTTTCCTTATTAATTAGTTTCCTTCCTTTTTGCTTCATTTTACTAATCCTGGTAGTACCTTAAATAGTTTGTTACATCCTCTTTGGTTGTGTTCTACTCCTTCAATCAATAATTCCTTTGGTTTGACGTCATAATATCTACCCTTTTTGGGCTTAATCTCTTGTGAGTACCATTCTACTTTAACTGGGATCCAATCATTATTTGTGATTGTAACTTCTTCCATGGTGCATAGTGGTAGGGATGTTACGACCCTCACAGTTTCCAGGTCTTTCACGAGATATACCTGTTCCTTTGTATTGCGTTCCCCATACCTTGTGAACGATCCGTCTCTTACATCTATTTTGATTTTGTTTTGGATTAAAAACAGCATCCCCAAAATTGTTCCTTCCTTTAACCTTTCTACTATGATGAAGTCCGCAGAACCATACTCAATGTCATAAATAGTGATCCTTAACTTCGTTGTCCGATGAGATTCTACAACTAACTGTGGGTCTCCCATTCCTCTTAAGCTCATCACCTTGTTTCTTATTTCAGGATTTGGAATCATCCTAAATTGTTCCTGTCCTATAATACAATATTGAGAACCTGAATCTATTATAGCCGACATTTCTATATTATTTAGTTTTATAATAAATTTCAATAAAGGTGTTATGTTTATACCTTGCTTACCTTCATTATAAGTCCTACTCACTGCATGGTTTATCCCTGTTGTAGTGTTTATCGTATCCATCTCCCTCCTTTTTATTCTAAGTGTTCTTTGTGGTAAAGCACCCTCAATATCCTCAGTTTTCCTACTTATAAATTCTTCTGCGTCTGGTCAATGTCGCACAACCTTTGAGTACCGGGATGGGATGTGACCAGTTGAATCTTATTTTGGAGGTTGGCATCGTCTCGCCTACGGAGCCACCTCGTTTTCCGAAATTGCTTGTGTTTCCCTTTTTATAAGTTCCGTTATTTTTTCTCTTAAAGGACAAGTGTCCCTCCAATGTCCTAGTCCTTCACACAAGAAACATTTTCTTTCGAAGGTTCTTCCATCATCTTGCCCTTGTCTGCCTGTGTCCTGTTGTTCCTGTCTTCTAAAATCTTGTTGTTCACGCCGCCTGTAGCCTCTTCTTGGTCCACATTCCATAGTTCGATGTTCATCACTCCCACACCTTAATCACCATCCATTATATTTCCAACATTCTCTTTTAATGTGGCCTGGCTTGTTACAACAGTAACACGTTTTTCTCTCGCCACTATACCTCTTATTGTCCTGTCTAGTATATTCTCTTGTATTTGTATCCCGCTGGTATACTGGTTTAATATAGCGGACTTTATCTGCATAAGTTCCTTTCCTACTACCTTCGTCATTCAAAGTGGCCCATATTGCTATGCCCTCATCTTTAGGTTCTTCCTCCTGGTAATCCAATTTATCTTCATCCTGTGCCCAATTTAGTATATCTTTCCACTGTATTTTAGCACTTTCTTTTTCACTTCCCATCCTAATTTTAAATGGCCTTGCTATAGTTTTTGGTAAGCAATTCAAAAATTGTTTCTTTAGCACTTGCTTATCCCTATATTCTTCTTTAATGGCTGCCTCGTAAGTGGTCTGGATCCTTAATGCAAACTCAGTCAACTTTTCATGTTTTCGCATCTCCATCCCCCAGAACTCTTTTTGTAAATCTATCAGATCATTTTCCCTTTCCTCTTTACAACAGCTTTTTAACCTTGCTACAATATTACTATACTTAATCTTTGCCCTGTAAATACTATATAACGTCCTTAGT
>JABUQX010136853.1:0-15978 GCA_015478945.1 Trachelipus rathkii
GGAGAGAGGATGATGTATGATATATAGGGTCCGTAGGCTGTAAGTATGTAGACGACTAATATATATATGCTGATGCTAGTCATATCTATAGTTATATATTATTATGCTATGACTATATATATATATTATAGTATACACTAGCTTGTACTATGTACGATTAATATATATAGGTTATAGTATGATATTATATGCAAATCCTCTAGAGGAGGAACAAACGTTCTTAGACAAAAATTACTTAATTTATCTCCATTCTTAAACAATATAAAGTTATTACCTCCCCAAAAGCTATTCGTAGATTGATTACAACACATTCGGCAAATAAAGACCCACTTTGCAATCCTGTTCAAAATATGTTTTAAAAAAAAAAAAAACTTGAATCAATTTTAAAAAAAGGGTATTTTTTTAAAGTACCTTTTAAAAATAAACTAATAGAATATGAGGTCATTAAGTAGTTAAAATGAAAAATGTCTTCAGGGAAAAAAAAAAAATATAATTTAAAAATTATGTGAAAAATGATTATTATTTTTCTTCTAGCAGCTCGTCCCTTGCTGCACGGTAGTTGAATAGCATGAACTATGAACTGGATGACTTTTTTTTGTTTTTTTTCTTCTTCTTTTTTTTAACGGTGTGAAATATGACATTTGTGTTTCGTTTTATTTCTTTATTACATTTTGACATAAAAATGGTTACGGATGTAATTAGTTAACTTGTCAAAGTTTATGTTAATTGAAGTCTTGGGAGAATCTGATTGATAAATGTGTTGCTATGTATTTCCTACAAAGATATTAATTTAATAGTATTTTGTAAATTTAGGATAATTAAATCGCACACACTCGCACATACACTATATCATATATATACTTATATGTATAATATATAGCTATATATATATATATATATATACGTAGATATTTTATCTGGAAATAATAGATATCTATGTATTATTATATAATTATATTATATTACTATGTAACTATATATATATATATATACTATACTACGTTAAAGGTGATGGCAGTATGTTCCACATCCGTCATAGCCGCATACCGATTTTGAAATATTCAATCCGCAAATTATTATACAGGGAATGTTTACGATGTGTAAAATATCTTAAGGTACTAATTGTTTCTTTCTGGTGTTGGATTTAATTTGTAGATAGTACGAAATTGTATATTCTTCTTATAATATATATACCGTATAGTATAATATATAATACTATATATAGTAAAACTATTATATATGATAGTAAAAATTACAGTATGTATATATAGTTATAGTAGATATATACTTATTATATATTGTATATAATCTATATATACAGTCTATAGGTATATTAGTAGTATATAGCTGTGAAGTAGTATATTTTAGTAGTATATATAACTTATATATATATTATATAGTATATAGTATATAATATATATATAGTATATACGCTATAGTATATATATTATATATATTAGATATATATATGTATTAAATTCTATTATTAATATTTAACTCTTGTTGTATATATGTAGTATATATAAATATATTATATATGGAGATAAACATCACGGAAATAAACGTATGGTAAAGTAAATTGCATGCCGTCAACGCAGGGACCGCTCCCCACGCTTCACTCGTGCTTATAATGATGCAGTCCGAGCAACAGTTCCAGCAGCTTCCAGTCATTCTAACACTTTCAGTCACCAAGTTCCATCATCATACCAATTAAATAACCAAGGATACACTACAGCTCGCATGCCGTCACTAAACTAATTATAATATTCATAAAACATTTTCAGAATATCCCATTTTATTCTGTGCATAGTACGCTTCACTATCGACAATAATACTTTTCATTAAATTCATAAGTCTTAAATCATCACCGAACAGCCCATGTATTACTAAGACGCTACCATAGAGATTGTTCTATTAAATCTGGTCATAATGCCTGTTGGGCAATGTTATGAAAACTAAAACACAATTATCTCTTCTCTCGCCATTTTTTCGGTTAAAAAATTTTGTTTGAATGTGAATGGCTTCTCACACGACAGTCTACCGGCTTGCAGAAGAGGCTCATTCTTGTTATCTTCCGCCAATCGTTTCCTGCAGCTCACTAAGAAGCACTCATTTCGAACTCAAAATACTAGCATAGTATTTCCCTACAAGACTTCATAAACGTGTAATTCTTCTATATTTTCTACAGTTTCCTTTATCTCCCTTACCCGTCATATAGGGTACTTATTACTTCTCTCTTACAATCCTTTGGGACTATACCCTATAGAGCGCTTTGTTATATATATATCATATGTATATATATATAGTATATAACATATATATACTATATATTATATTATAATATATATATATTATATATATATATAGTCGTATATATATATAATATATATATATTATATATTATATATATACTATCCCCACGTATTTAATTTATTTGAAAAGGTTATTATTTTAAATTATTATTGTACCACCAAAGAAAGTTGGAGTATAATAAGAATGATTTTTGCCCTAAAAAATTTCAACCTTAAAAAACCCTCGTTTACCATCAGACATATGCACTAATAATGAATAATATATAGTGAATAGATATAATTATATAATAATGAATCATATATTATATTAATAATAATCTTAATAACAGTAGTAATTTTTAATAGCTAAGTAATAATCATTAAGTAATCATTATCTGCTCCCAAAAAACTGTTACTACTTATGAATATAATTAAAAGTGTGTGATTATTCATTTTAGAAATACAAAATACAAGTCAGCCCAGACATACTCATAATAATAATAGATACATAATTATGAATAATAATAATATAACAATTAATTAATTTAATTAGATTAGTTTATTTTCATTGTGAATAAACTCTAAGAATGAATAATATATAATACATAATAATAATACATAGATAATAATAATAATAATAATCAATAATAATATATAATAATAATAATAATAATAATAGATAGATATAATAATATAATAATAATATAACAACAATAATAATAATATAAAAATAGCATTAATTAATTAATTAATCTCTCAATTAATTATTTGACTTCATTAATTAAATTAATTAATTAATTAATTAGTTAATTAATTAATTATTATTTAAATTAATTAAGAAAGTAAAGCAAAAAATTATTTAGCATTTATTTATTTAATTAATCTAATTATTAATTAAGTAAATAATTATAATAATATTTCGTGCGTAATAATTACATTTTAACAACTATAAAAAGAATAATTAATGAGAAGAAATAATCAGTGAATAATAATAATAATATAATCATAATCATAATAGATAATATAATAAATTATATATAATATAATAATAATAATGAATATATAAATAATGAAAAATGTTAGAATAATATTGTCGTCGTAAAATATACATAATATATATAATAATGAAATAATATAATTAATAATAATAATCAATAATATAATAATAATAATAATGAATGAGATATATAATAATAACAATAATAATGATAATCATAATAATAATAATAATAATAATTAATAATAATCAAACCATGTCCATGTTTATATAATAAGTTAATATCGAAATAATAATATATAATGATAATAATAATACTAAAGATAAAAATAATAATGATAATAATATAATAATACAAGTTTAAACTGATCATAATAATAATAATAATATAATCTATTAATAATAATAATAATAGTAATAGAATATAATTTAAAAGGTAAATTTGATCCCTTATAATTATAGCTGAAAACATTTATAATTATAACAATAATATATTGATTTTCAGAATATTTTGTTTACTAATAATGATAAGTTAATAATAATATAGATATAATAATAATAATAATAATAAATAATAATAATAATAATAATAATAATAATAATATAATAATAATAATAATAATAATAATAATAATAATAATAATAATATAAGTAAGTATAATAATAATAATGTTGTAAACAATGGCAGGAATTGCTTAATTATTTTAAAGTTGAAAAATCTTGTAAATCTTTTGGGGAATCTCATGAACAATTTTATTTGTTCCAAAATAAGCGTAGATAAAATTAAGAATCACGTTTCCTGCATGTTGAGAAGTTGTATCTAATCTTCCCCAGAATTCTGACACAGGATTCTTGTGGCTTGATAATAATGCCTAAAAGTAATTAAATTCTCGGGATTAATATACAAAACATTTTATCGCACAAATTATTTCTGAATGAAATATGTTTCTTTGTACATTTTTATTTTGACTTATACTGGTTAATTACCCTGATATGTAACAGTATAATTGGAGGCTTTATTATTATTTTTATCAAATAATTTTAAGAAAAATATCGTCAATTTAGGGAGAAAAATTTTGAAAATTTTAAACCTGTTAACTTATCTAAATTTAGTAGTAATACATTTGTTTTTATTATATAATTTCTTGTTGGACTCAGGGTTTTATGAACTTCTTGTATAACACAAATAGCACTTCATAATATGTATACATTATATATATATATAATATATATATTATATATTTATATAGTATATATATATGTATATCTAATATATATATATATATATAATATATACTTATATATAGTAGTATATACGTATATATATATATATATATATATGCCATATATATTATTATACTATATTCTATATCTTATTAATATCTAGATATATAGTAGTTATATATATATAGTATATATAGTATATATATGCTATATAATATAGTTTATAATAATATATATATAGTGATATATATATATCTATTATAATATATTATATTAATATATATATGTAGTATATACTATATATGTACTAATATATTATTTATATATATGATATGTTAGTACTATATATATAGTACTAAAAATGTAGTACTAGTCGATATAGTATATACTGTATATATATAATATATATTAATATATTATATTAGCTATTCAATATATCGGTTTTTTACACTTAGCTTATATATATATGTATATAGTATCTAATATATTATAATATATATATGATATATTATGCCTCCAAGTATTTATATATTATTTATATTATCATGATGTTATTATTATAGTATCAGTATTGTAATTATATACTATGATATATGATAAAGAGTATATAGTATATACTATATATATATATATATATTATATATAGTATATATAGTTATATATATTATATATTATAGTATATCTATATAGTATATATATATATTATAGTTATATATCTATATCTATTATATATATATAGACTTCTTAATTCTATATATACTATATTGATTATAGTATATAATATATAGTATATATATATAGTACTATATATATATATTATATTAGTATATATGTATATAACTATATATAAGTTTCTATATATATATATAATATTATATATAATATATATTATTATATATATATATATAGTTATATATAGTATGTCTATACTAGTACATGATGACAGATATTACATTACTGCTTTATTCTACTCCGCAAGGAAGGTCCTAAGTCGTGTAGAAACTTGTACGATGTCAGTGGGACTCAAGCATGGCGTCTCCACTCGGCTCTGTCTCCAGTCTCTCTCTTGGTATTGTCCTCACGGCAGGCAGCTCCACATGCTCATCATTGAATCTTGCACATGACTTCCTCTCGCATTGTTCTTGGTCTTAACTCTGAGATCTGTCTTCCATCCGCGACATCACTCCATCGTTTCTTCGGCAGCTGTTTTTGCATCTTGTCCAGATGTCAACACCATCTGATGTTCTTGCCGCATTTAACCACTATGCACTCCTTTTGAATCGAACTGGAAAAACATATATTCAGGTGGATGGGTTCCCCACTTGGACCCACACTTGGACCAACGTTCGCTGACTTCTACATGTCTTCCCATATTGAAAACTTAATATTTAAGCAAAAATATTCTTTCAATCCCCGACTATATATAGCGATGTGTTGATGAACACTTCGTGGTCTTCAAGCGTGATGAAGATGTTAAGCTCTTTATTGATGGAATTCAATTTAAGTGTCCAAATTTTACATTGTTGAAAATCGATGAAAATGACTCCTTCTTTTGGGTTTAGACGTTAACATCATCTGCTTACCAAGAGACCTGCCTGTATGGTCTAGATTTCTTTCATTTACCATGAATCCGAACCGCATGTACTAAATTCAGTTCACTTACGCTTACTTAAATAGCCCTAGATTGAAAACTTGTACTGTCATAGAGCTTAACCGCATTTGCTTGACTGGAAACTTTATTGGACGCGCAGGAGCTGCTCAGAATTAAGAACCAGAGTCTTGGCCTGAATAATAGACTTTCCCCCAGTATCTACTGATAAAATCATTAAGACTTTATAAATACAGAAAATTGTCGGAGAAGAAAAGCAGAAGATAAATCAGGGATAGCTTGACATTCTTTTTTCAGATCGGCAAACGATAGATAGATCTGTAGATTATGAAAGAATATTTAGGTTTAAAGAAAATATCATTACCGACATTAAGTCCGAAATTAAGCACTAAGAAATAAAACTTAGATGTTATAACAAGCCATTGAAACTTTCTTTCTAGGAGTTCTCGAAGAGCTAGTGGGACTAAGGAGAATGTGAATCATGGGGTATACCAATTTAACTGTAATAAAGATGGTTGTAATGCTTTCTTACATGGGTATACTACTAATTATTCTCAAACTCCGTGTCTCAGAACATAGAATACCAGAGCCAGTAAGAGATTTATGAAACAACACTTGGAAAACCGAATTTGAACTCTCAAAGCCAAATCTCGATTTTCTAGTTTGGCATTCTACACCGGGAAGCATGAAATTTTTTGATTGAGGCCCTGGCTGAGTCTCCTCTCTAAAAAAGTACAAGCCAATTATCAACATCAAGTATAATGAAATGAAGAATTTTTTAATTTTTTTAGAGGTGTTGGCTAGATAGAATCTCTTTATTGATACTAATTATTATTTAGGATTTTAGATTTTAGTGTAATAAATTTATTTGTTGACTTACATTTATAGTTTAAACTAACATTTGATTTTGTCGTTCATCAAATTGTTTTAATTAGTCTTGAACTATGTCTCGAGGATTGCCTTGAAGGTGGGCCAGGCGAATATTAGACTTAAAAGTTCCAATAAGCGGTTTGTTCTTATTATAATTATTTATTATTATGTAGTTAATGTTCATTTTTTATTATTACTTATGTATTACTTATTATTATTATGTTATTATTATGTTATTAATTATGTATTTTATATTATTATTACTTATTATTATTATTATTATTTATTATTATTTTAATTATTATGTTCTTATTATTATTATTATTATTATTATTTTTATTTTTTATTAATAATTATTGATTTATTAATTATTAAGTGTTTTTTCATTATTATTATCTATTATTATTATTTTTTTATCTATTATTTTATTATGTATTATTATTATTATTATTAAGTGATTATTATGTATGATATTATTATTATCTTTATTAATTATTATTGGTTATTATTTATTATTATTATTATTATTAATCTATTATTATTATTATGTATTATTATGTTATTATATATTATTATTATTATATATATTCATTCATTTATTTATTATTATTATTATTATTATTATTATTATTATTAATTGAATTATTATTCTTTTATGTATTATTATTATTTTATTATTATTATTATTATATTATGTATTTTATTTATTATTATTATTTTATTATCTATTATTATTATTATTATTATTAATTATATTATGTATTATTATTGACATAATAGTATTATTATCTATTATTATTATTATTAATTTTATTATTATTATTAGATTGATTATTATTGATCTATTATTAATTATTATATTATTATTATTATTATATTAGTTATTCATTATTATTTTATTATTATTATTATTATTATTATTTTATTATTATCATTATGCATTATCATCTAAAATTATAATAAATAAAAGACAAATAGTTTAACTGATATCATTATTATTATTGATTATTATTATTATTTATTATTATTATTATTATTATTATTATTATTATCATTATCATTGCTATATTATTATTATTATTATTATTATTATTATTATTATTATTATTATTATTATTATTATTATTATTATTATTATTATTATTATTATTATTATTATTATTATTATTATGTTTCAGTATAGAATTAAGTATCATTATTATTATTCATTATTATTATTCATTATTCAATTATTTATTATTATATTTTATGCTTGTACTATTGAATAGCAATAAAGATAGGAATCTTAAAAAATAATTTAATTAAAAATTAATTAAAGGTTTAAATAATTTATATATTTAAGGATTTGTATCTTTAAATTCTACTGACGTCATCAGTAAATTGGGATAGTTGAGAATTGGGGGAAAGGATGAAACAATTGGGTGGGGGAATGTTTGTTATGCAACCCCCAATACCCCTTGTTTTATGCTCATCATTATTACTTAAAAAGAATACATATATACCTAATTACAAAGTCTTACGTAATTATTTCAGTTGTTTGAAATAAAAACCTGAAAAGGTTTTTGGGTTTGGTGTGGGGGGGGGGGGGGTCTGGAGGGTGTAGGGTGTCTGGAACTTGTATGGGTTTTGGGGGCTTGGGAGATATTGGAGGTGGAAAATAAGATTAGGTTAAATGGGGGGAGTGGATAAGCTGAAGATTGGTAACGAATCTTTTTTAAACATTTATAATTTTATTTTGAAAATAATTAAATATGGCCTCGAACTTGAAAGCCTTCTGTTTCAAAGACACACATAGAACACACACGCATATATATAATAGTATATATAATAGTATTTATACTATATAATATATATATTATATATGTATATTTATAAGTATAGTATAGTATATATATAATATCTATATATATATTATAATATATATCTATAATATACTATTATATATATTACTATATATACATATATATATATATATATAATATATAATATATAGTATATCTATATATAATAAGTATATAATATATATATTATAGTATATATATAATATATATATGAAGTGTACTATCTATATCTATTATATCTATATATAGTATAAGTATATGTACACTGTGGTCAAAGTCGTAAATAATCTATCATGAGTATATATGTAATACTAGTACTATATAGTATAATATACTCATATATATAAATATATATACTTATTATATATTTATTCAATTAATTTATTATGTATATATATATATTATATATTATATATATATACATATTTTGTTATTATTATAGTATTATATATATATATATATTACTGTATTATTATATATAGTATATATGATATATATACTATAAGCTACTATATAATCCGTATATATATATTATATATGTATATATATTATATATATCTATATATATTAATATATAGTTGATATAGTTTAGTATAGTATATATATATATATATATTATATATATATATATTATATATATATAGTATATCGTTATATATATATATATAGTATTAGTATTATATTATATTATATATATATGTATGATATAATATTATATTATAACAAGTTTGTATATATATAGTAGATAGTTATATATATAATATATCTATATGTATATATTATATAATATATATATATATATATGTATATATATATAATAAAAATATCTATCAATTTAGTAATCAGTGTATATTATATAATATTATATATATATAGTATATATATAGTATATATATATATATATTTATTCTATATAATATATATATATTATAAACTATAGGTATATATATAGTATATATATAATATTATATTATAATAAGTATACTATACATTTAATATAATATATATAGTATATATATCATAGTATATTATATATATAATGTATATATATATATATATACGTATATATATAGTATATATTATTTTGGTATTAATATACTAATTAAATATATATGGTATAGATAATAAGAATTTCACTATTTATTATCTTATTATTATCTATATTAATTATTATTATTATTTATTATTATTATTTTATTATTTTTATTATTATATTATTATTAATTATTATTAGTTTTAATTATTATTAATATTCATATTGATTATTATTTAGATTTCATTAATTGATTTTAAGTTAAAATTTTGAAAAGTAGTTTCACGTGATTAATTATTATTATTAAACCGTTATTATGTGTTATTATTATTATGTATTATTTTTGTATTATTCTTATTTATTATTATTATTAATTATTATTATTATTATTATTATTATTCATTGATTATTATTATTTTGATTATTATTATTATTATTATATATATATTATTGATTATTGAATATTTTTAGTTATTGATTGATCTACTTTTATTATTATTAGTTACTTTTATGTTGATTATTAGTATTATTATTATTGTTATTATTCATTATTGATTCTTGCAGATTTTTTTTGAATTGTTGTTTAGCCTTCATTGGTAGACTCGAATATTGTTGGCTGGTTGGGGAGGTTTAGTTTATTATGAGTAGTCGCGGATGATCTTCACCTGCATGTTTTAATACTTACTAGTTATTATTTTTGTACGTTTCTTATTATTATTATTATTATTATTATTATTATTATTATTATTGATTATTTTATTTATCTTTATTATTATTATGTATTGATTATGTATGTATTATTATTATTAAATTATTATTATTATTAGTATATTATTATTAATTATTAATTCTGTTTTATTAATTATTATCATTATTTGTAGTTTATTATTATTATTAATTGAGTTATTATTTATTAATAATATTATTACTAATAGATTAATTATTATTATTATTATTATTATTATTATTATTATTGATTATCTTAAATTTTATTATTATTATTATTATTATTATGATTTTTTGTTATTATTATTTTATTTATTACACAGGTCTACAAAAAAACTTTTTTTAGCTACAGTACAACTAAAATAAATAAAAGCATTAGGGAGACTTTGAGGGATGCTGTACGTCCCTCCCAAACTTCGTACTCCTATTTCTGATGATGTCACCTCGTCGTAGACGAGGTTTAAAATCCCTGCATCCATCGTAGGGGAGTGCTGGCCCCACAAAGTTGATTTTGGCTATGGCAACGAAAAAAATAAAGGAAATATAAATGTTAATATATGGTTCAAGCTGTACGTCCTACTATATATATATATACTATATTATATATTTATATAGTAGTATATATATAGTATAATATATGATATATATTAAGTTAGTTATATCTATATATAGTATATATATATATATATAAATGTTAATATATATTAGTTCAGTTTCGTCCTACTCAGAGGTAAATTAAACACCCCTTCCTTGAATAGGGATCTGGCCATGGCGGGTGATATTAATTTAAAAAAAAAGAAAAAAATAGAAAAGATAGATACTCTAAAAGTTTTGGACTTTATAGTAAATCATGAGCAACCTCACGCCAAAAATGTGCGACATCCCCATCTTCATCGCCTCAAAATTTGCATTTGATATTGTTAAACAGCTGGGCATCTGCAGCCAAAGTAACTAATATAAAAAAGTCTGCATTCCAAAACCGCATAAGCAATTTAATACATATATTAAATATTTGAATCTGACAGCATGTCTGTTAAATAAATATCTTTAAATTTGGCAATTAATCTATTAAGATTCACAAAATTATCATCTCTACATGCTAATGTGTTTAAATATATTTTTACACATTTTTATTTGCTGTTTTCTGCTCGTCTCAATTATCAATATGCAAAACAGATTTAACTTTACCGACTAACAATAACTCAATACCTAATCTTACTTGCATGGTTCCCTTATAAGTAAGTGCAATAAATTGAGATTATTTCCTTTATTTATAGACATGATTCTCAAAAAGCTCGTGTTACATCGAATTTTGTAGGTTCTATTTTTAACAGTGATATTTCTTCTTATATTTAAAAGAAATGGAGCACAACACACCATTTACGGAACGAAATGGAAAAAAATATATATAGAAATATTTTTTTTTCTTCAGTTTTGCTTTTAGCTTGAAACTTTATTTTAGGATATCTAACCAAAGGATAACCTAAAGAAAAATTATAATAATGTTCGTATATCTTATGATCTAAGGTTCTTCTTCTTCTATTTATTATTAATTATTGATTATTACTTATTATTATTGATATTTATTTTAATTATTATTATTATTATTAATCTATTATGTATTATTATTATTATTATTATTATTATTATTATTATTATGTATTGATTATATTATTATTTATTACAGTATTATTATGTTAGAGTAGTTATTATTATTATATAACTATTGAATTAGTTAAACGATAAACCGATTTTTGTCCCGAGCCGATCATTTTCGACATTTGGTTCCAGTGTAGTTTTTGGATAAACAAGCTATTACCTGCGGATAATTAACTTTTTGAGCTTCCCGCTGCTCAAAAAATTGAAAACAGCTTTATAGATTTAAAGATTTTTATCGATTCATATTTTTTTATTAATTAATTCTGTATTATTTTATTATTATTATTATTATTATTATGTATTATTCATTTACATAATAGTGAAGTAAAGAATGAATAATATGGCAAGTTTTTGCACCTAATAAGTACGCAGTGAACATAAAACATTTCGAATTTTATTCATTGACATTAGTTTGCTTTGTTTTACTAACGGATTTGATCGTTTAATTATGGTATACACTTAAAAATAATTGCAAATTGCTCAAATTATACTGAAACACTCGGGTTCAATTTGTGAGCAGGGATTAATACTTTTCATTGTTATTGATTATTTGTTACTTGATGAGTTATAAAAGAGGCTTTGTACAGCTGAACTAAGATGGTGATCTAATCGATCACAATGAGTAGGAAAATAATCCAAATACAAAACTTTCTTGAACACTTGTAGCCTAAATTGTTTTTTGCCTTGCAAACTCAGAAACTGTTCTCTGAGTGAGCACTCGTATGTCACTTTGACAGTACGAACATATAAAAGTAAATACTTTGATGTTCACACGCTATTAAAAGTTTTCTCCCGAGAGAGAAGATGCATGTTTCCCCATCGAGGAAGAAGTTGGAAAAATTATCCAAAAACAAAAATTTCAATTTAAGAAAGAAGAAAGAAGAAGAGAAAAGAAGAAGAAGAAGAAGAAGAAGAAGAAGAAGAAGAGAAGAAGATGAAGACAGCCAAAGAAGAAGAAGAAATGAAGAGAAGAGAAGAACGAAGAAAGAAGAAGAAGAAGAAGAGAGAGAAGAAGATAAGAAGAAGACGGAAGAAGAAGAAGATAGCAAGAAGAAGAAGAAGACGAAAAGAAAGAAGAAGAGAGAGAAGAAGAAAGAAGAAGAAGAAGAAGAAGAAGAAGAAGAAGAAGAAGAAGATGAAGTTTATTGCTTAGAAATGGAGTGGAGCAAACTCATATGTCACATTGACAGTAGACATATCCAACACACATAAATAAACATAAAGAGATATTAGTAACTATGATGGTTTGCTGCTTAGAAGCAAGGATCTAGTTCTAAGTGACAAACTCATATATTACAATGAAAATAGGTTAAAAGATAATGTCAAATTTCAAAAATAACATAACAGATTTGTTTTTAAAACAGTAGAGCAACATCCAACAAATTAAATAAATAAAAATACTTAACAGACTAGCCTTGAGTGGACTGTAAAGTCTTTGCTAGTCGGTGTTTTGTTGTTCCTTCTTTTGACTTCAATATGACTTTAAAATTACAATGAGTCATGACAGCTTATATAATTAATCTAAGGTTATATTTTATTTAACATTCGTTTGAGGAAAGACCAGTTTCAAGGTGAGAGGAATATTAAATAAAATGTTTAAAATCAGTTAAAAATATTATGAGATATTTATAATATATTCACAAATAAGTGTAATGCCTGGAAGAAATTTTGGCATTGCGCCTTATTTTGGAAATTAAATTTTATTAATAAAAACCTGTTTATATCTGGATGTAATTTTGACATTTAAATTAACATAAATGAAAAATAATAAGACCATCAATGCTCTTATTTCAGGAGCAAGGCAATCAGGTTAAGCTAGGTTAAGGTGAGCTTAGTGACTAACTGATAGGCTTCAAAGTGCATTAAAAATGCCTACAATAAACTGAACATGTTTATGCAATAATTCTTTTTTAAAAACTTTTAAGAACGTATGTATAATCGATCTAATAAAATTAGTAGGTAATGATACTACTCTACTACAACTACTACAATCAGTACTTCTACTGAATACTGACTATCAATATAACCAATATTATTATTCTTACTACTCTCACTACTACTATATATATACTAATATATTATATCATATAATATAATCATATAATTACATATATAATAATAATAATAAAATAATAATAATAATAATAATAATAATAATATTGGACCAATTTATTTAACTTTTTTTTCATTTTGCGTAAACATAAAATGTTTGATCTTTCATGCTTTATATCATCGGGCAAATTATTGTATTGTACAACAGAGGTGTAAGTGTAACTTACTGCCTGCCGTGCCTTTGTGAGTCTGTAGAGAGGAGTTTTTGGATTGGTGTGATTACGAAGGTTAGATCTTCCTTCGATTTGATTATTTAATAATTTGATCTTAGAAACTTACAAGTGTTGTATTTGATTACTTTGTGTATTTCTTTATGAGGGAGATTTAGATATTGAAATTGCAATATGTCAAGTTTTTTAAACTACAAAAATCTCTTCTTCCACCAACTAGACATATAATACACTTTTGCATTGTTACAATTAGATATATGTTTGCTTTGCAGATTGTTCCATACACCGGAAAGCAGTAAATTAAATAGGCGTGAATGTGTGAAAGAAATATCTTCCGTAGTATCTATAATGCCATATATATTGTTAATTTTAACAGTACATACATGTACTTTGCAAGTTTGTTTATTAATGAGTTTCTGTGTTCTTTAAAGGTTAGATTTTGTTAAATACCACTTCAAGTAGTTTTGTATTATTTGTTAGAGTTAATTCTGTCATTTATTTTGAATTTAAAATTATTCACTACGTTGCTATTACTTATTATAATGTATGAAGTTTTTTGAAAATTTAATGACAGTTTAGCGCGTCAATCCATGTCATGATGTTTGATAGAATGCTTTCAAATTTTTGAGAGAGTGTTTCTGGGTTTTTATCATTAATTAAAGTGGATATATTATCTGCGAAAGATAAAGAGAAGGAGTTGTGGGAGTTGATTAGATTATTTGCGTATATAGAAAGAAGTAGTGGTGCTATTACTTAACCTTGTGGAACACCCCATTTTAGTTTGTTGCGTATCAAAGAATGTATCACCCAACTTGACATATTGAGTTCTTTCTTTCAGATAGGTTTTAAACCATTGTTAATTCATGCCAATGAGGCCCAGTTTTTTTAATTTAAGTGTCAGGATATTATGGTCTATTGCGTTCAAAACTTTCGTGAAATCTAATAACAAGAGGGCAGATGACTCTTTGTTTTCTAAATTTATGAGTGAGTCAGAAGTTGACTGCCTTGTTTTGAAACCAAATTGGAAATCGCTAAGTAGAGTTCGTTTGTATTGAAATATTCAATTAGCTGTTTGAATACGATATTTTCGTACATTTTGATTATCGGGTGTGTAATACATATTGGTCTGTAATTTTTTGGGAAAGAGGGGTCATCTTTTTTATAAACAGGAGCCACACGAGAAACTTTGAGATCGGTTGGAAATTCACCTGAGAGAGAAGTGAGGCACTGAATAAGTGTGCCAGTGGGTGAATGTGGTGTCTGCAACGAGCTTGTATTTGTGATTTGCGATACTTAGAGATATTACATTTCTTATTTTACATGCCTACAATCATATTTTACACGTCTAATGGTGTAATATTTTCAAATGAAAATTGAAAGTCGCATTGTGGTAAAATAGTTTCAAAGTCTAATTTCTTGGTAGTTTGTTTGCCAATAGATCAGATC
>JABUQX010136855.1:0-7500 GCA_015478945.1 Trachelipus rathkii
TGAGAGATGTAGGGCAAATTTGTAGATACTCGTACTGTGACTACCGAAGGTACACGTGACTGTAACCTAAGCGCGTAACCTAACCGTAGACCTAGACCTAACGCTAACCTAGGACCTAACCAAAACCAAACCTAACCCTAAGCTGTAACCTAACTAACCTAACGCGTGAGATTAGGAATTGTCGATAAGTGAGCCCGCAAAGTTTGATAGTCAGTAAATTCGAGTATAGGCTGGTGAGGTTATGTGAAATAGCAGGACCGTCAGACGTAGTTACAGTACAGGTAGTTCGACAAAAGTATCACCATAGTAGGCTATGATTAAACTATGAGTATATAGTATTAGGTACGTATATATGTATAGTATAAGAAAAATTATATATATGATATAATATAGTAGTATGATAGGTATAGTATATATGATGGAGGGTGGAAGGATATTTCGGAGCACTAATAGTTAAGTAGTATTTTGTTGTACTTTGGGTCTACAGATTTTGGTCTTGGCAGTGGTAAGGATTGGGATTTTGAATACGCAGCGCAACGGGGCGGAGGACGATCGAACTAACAATTGACGTGCAGCTGAGCGATGAATGAATTTGGAAAACAGGTCTCTCATGTGAGTCCGAGAGGGACAGGCGTTTTATATCGATTTAAACTATTTCGGTGTAATAGCCCGAGAGAGCATAATAGTGTCTTGATGTTTTCGTAACAGGTGAGTGTCAAGAAGGATATGTAGTAGGTTTATATATGTAGTATGTATGTATAGTTGGTAATGTGTGTGTATGTAGGTGTGAGTGTATGTATGTATGATGTTGTATGTAGGTAATATTAGTTATATAGTAGTATATGTATTAACTTGGAATGAAAGAAATTTCTTTTATACTTGTTGTTGTTGTTATTAGCTGGTTGACGTAGATAGAGCCGTGTATTTGTTTGAAGTGCGGGTACAATGTATACTGTACCAAAGGTTATCATAATATAAACCAAAGTCTTGGAAGATTTCTCTTATACTATGAGCCGCTTTGATAAAAGGTGATTAGCAATGAATTCTTTAAATGTTTTGTGTGTAGTTTTCTTTTCCTATTGAAGGAGTGCTGTTTCCCCCTATTATTTGAATTCTATTGATTTTATTTACCTTTTGGTACGTCAATGCTCATCTTACATTCATTTTTTCATTTTTATGTTTTTTCGAATGTTGCTTCTTCTTCTTCTTCTTCTTCTTCTCTCGGTCGTCTGGTGCGGTGTTCGCATAAATGTATTCTACTTATTCTTGTATCTTCGTTCTTCTTATTCTTTTATGAAACAGTTTGTGCTATTATTATAGAAAGTTTTTTTTAATCTTTCGTAAAGAGCGTTCATAGCCTGAGTAGAAAAAGATAAGTTTCATAATGTTTGTAATTAACTGTGCATTTCAGCCAAATCGCTAACTTTGGAAATGGAACATGCTCAATCGGAGTTAATAGTCGTTCAGACGAAGAGCTGATAAAGGGCTGGTGGCTAAAATGTCATTCGAGACGAATCTCCTGGAGGCGAGAGGTGTGAATGTAAATTTGCGTGTAGTTTAAAGCAGTTGCTGGCTTTTGAGTTGGCACTGTATGTTTCTATCAAGACGCTTCTACTAATATAAAAATAAGCAGAAGCAGAAATGAAACACTCCGAGGGGGGGCAGGCTATTAAAATTACATTAGAATTAATTTATTTAGTGGGTATAAAATATGAATGAAAAACTTTTCTTAAAACGAAAATAAATAAATAAAAGGTAGAAATAATGTGTGTAAGTAATACTTTTTTTTTTTAATTCCGTATTACTTAAAAAATATAAAAGGAAAAAGAAAAGATGGGGGGGGGGGGGTCAATTGTGTTGATTAATACGGGTTGAGCAGAAGCGGGAGTTGTGGGCAAAGTGTAGGGGCTGTGTCAAGAAGTGGCTTAGGAGTAGAGTAAGGTAGATGGAATGAGTAATAATAATAAATAATAAGAATAATATAATAATAAGATATATTATATAATAATAATATAATAATAGATAATAATAGATAATAATAGTAATGAAGTAATAATAATAAAAATTGTAACGAATAATGAAAAATTTTTATTGCATTTTATTTTTTTTTTTTTAAATTTTTAGAATAATTATAATCAACTATTTTTATTTTTTCTTGTATGATTATAGTTCCAGGAAAGTAGTGGTAAAGTATATTATATGTATTATTATTATTGATTAGTTTTATTATTATTATTATTGATTATGTATGATTGATTATTTTATTATTATTATTATTATAGTATTATCATTAAATTATTATTATCGATTTATAGGGTTGGTTATCGATTAATTATTATTATTATTATTAAGTTGATGAGTTATTATTATTATTATTATTATTATTAATTAGTTATTATTATTATTATTATTATTATTATTGATTTAGTTATTATTATTAGAGACATTATTTTTTAAAAGCTTTTCAAATTAAATTTTCAACGTTCTTACATAGATTTCTTCAAATCCTTCTAAAATTGAAATAAATTTTATCAGATTCTTTTTCTTTTCTTTTTTTATTCTTATTTTCTGAAGTTTAAGCAATCTTCCGCTTGAGATAAAGAACAACGTAGCAGCGAGTCACTTTGTCCTAGAGTTTGACACTCGTTCCAATCTCGCATTCTTTTATTTCCTGACGCCATTTTAAATTCACTTAACTTTGCCGCCATGCTTTGCTCTCTTTTACACTTTCTTCCATATGTAGCCTACTTTGCACAGGGCAGTGCAGATTTGAGATGTGTAGAATTCTATTTTTCAAGGATACTATTCTTTAACTTTGGGAACTGTAATCTAATAGATTTAATAATCTTTATTGCCCTATTTTTCTGCCCTTGCAATAAGATTGCCCACTACTGCTAATTCAGTACCATAAATCCATGATTAGTGTAAAATCTATTTAGGATAATCTATGTAGGATAATAATAATAATAATAATAAATAATAATAATAATAATAATAATAATAATAATATAATAATAATAATAATAATAATATAAATAAAATAATAATAAAGGATAATGACAATAATATTGTAATAATAATAATTAATAATCAAAAATAATAAGAATTATTTAGATAACAATTATGAATAAATATAATAATAATGAATAATAATATAATAATAAACAAATAAATAATAAATAATAATAATAAAATAATAAGGAAATATTAATATAATAATAATAACTAATAATAATAAATCATAAATGCAAATATAATTATTATAATATAAATAATATAAATAATAAAAATAATAATAATAATAATAATAATAATAATAATAATAATAATAATAATAATAATAATAATAATAATAATAATAATAATAATAATAATAATAATAATAAAAAAACAAATTTATGGAAAGGTTACTTTAAAAAATAGTTCCTAAAAAAATCGAGTCATTCAATCAATAAAAATATTTTTTTAAATGCAGATTGTTTATCATGGGGGTGGCAGAGGGATTTTATTTTATTTATTTTATTATATTCTGAGGTCGATGACAAATAGTTCAAATAGAAATAAATGAGTCATGTCAAAATGTATTAGCAAGTAAAAGCAAAGAGAATTAATAATATTAAATAGATGAATAAGAGTTTAAATTCGCTGAATCGTTGTTGCTCATAAAGTTTATCAAAGGTATTAATTTGATTTAAGAGTTATTTTTGTTTATTTCTAACACTGATGGACTTCGTTTCTTTTACATTCTTATGATTATAAAAAGGATTGCTATAAATTCTGATTCTACATATATATATATATATATATCATATAATAATCTATATATATAATATAAGTTATATATATATATTATATAATATATAATATATATATATATATATATATATATATATATATAATATATATATATATATATATATACTATAGTTATATATCATATATAAGTATTTATCTTTGACAACTTAATTAAATATTACTTACTTTATTTACAGAAATTCAATAACGGAAATTTGTTCTCTCCCCTTACATACAATATACGGGTTGTTTATCACATAGTCTGAGATAGTCGCTTTTAAGTGCACGGTCTGAAAAAAGACATTAAAGTAAAAAAGTGTGATTTTCT
The DNA here is from genome assembly GCA_015478945.1 of Trachelipus rathkii. Taxonomy (NCBI): domain Eukaryota; kingdom Metazoa; phylum Arthropoda; class Malacostraca; order Isopoda; family Trachelipodidae; genus Trachelipus; species Trachelipus rathkii. The sequence continues at coordinate 4,124 of JABUQX010136855.1, forward strand.
ATCTACTCTATTTATAATTAGGAGAGGTAGTGGCTTTTGCATTTCACATATTTCTTAATCTTTGCTCCCGACAAGGGAATCTTATACCTATAAGTCGGGAGCAGTGTGAAAGTCAAGTACATTCTTGGTTCAAATTAAGCAATGTAAATTTGATTTATTAGACTATAAGATGTTTTTTATTGGTCTTATTTACGTACTCAAATTGATTAAATTGAGGTGGGTGGGAAATATCTGAAGGCGATTGTAGAGGGGAAATATATCATATGGGAGGGGGTGGGGGGGGGGGCGTGGGGTGCCTAAAAAATTAAACAAAAAGTATAAATGTAAAAGTAAACTTAAAAAATAAAAATAAAAATAAAAATGGCGAACAAAATATACATGTCTCAACATGAAAAAAAAAATTATTAGTTGATGTTTATAAAAGAAATTGAGATTTGAAAATATAAATTTCAGCCTTCAACCATTAGAAAACGGGTTATCTATGTGCGATGCAATACAAATGACAACCTGTACATGTTAGAACAGAATCAGTCATGTGAACAGTAAAACTGTATTAGATTAAGATAAACAATGTATTAATATAGGTAGGTAGACGCCATAATTAATAAGATCTTTGCGCTAAGATTCATATATATTGTACGACATATGAATATATATGTCTTAATAGCTGAATTCATTTCATTTTTTAAGGGTAAAACCCAGTTTTGGGGTTCGGCCCCATCTGCTTACCATTTATAATTCCTCTGAGATCATCTATTGCCTTCCTTCCTCCATCTTCTTGTATTTTCTCTTATGCACTCAGTGCATTTCTTCCTTTTATCTTGGAGCCCTCCTCCGGTCGGTCCCCAGGCACTAAATAGGAACTTGAAGCACCCATAATCAAATTTTACGACCTTATAAACATATACACTGATACTAGTAGGATTGGGGTCAGGCACCTTAAAAGTGAAAGTAAATTTGATATGAATATGACCTTGAGCGTTGTCGGAAAATCGATCCCCGCAGAGGATCGATTTTGAGTCGAAAAGAATCCCGTAGGGATTCGATTTTTACCCACGCGAGCAAGGGTGGATCGAAATATTAAAGTATCATTGCCTATGTTATTTTTTTCATTTTTTTTATTATTTTTTTATTTTTTGTTAATTATGTATGTATAAATGTTGTTCAAAGCGATAACACCGCCCCGCACCGCACCACACCGTACCGCACCAAGCACCAGTAGGAGTTTGAGACATTTCATCTCTCTCAAATTTGACACCCCGTTTAGTGGTGACGTAACCTTGTCGCAGACGATGCTACGAGACCATGCACCCCCGGAGGGGTGGTGCTTGCTCCAAACCTTGGATATTGACGTAGAAGGCTGAAACTTGGTATGCGCCCTTCTTATAAGGTATCCTCGTCGTAGACAAGGTTACATGACCGTGAACCCCCAAAGGGGGTGCTGACCCAAAAACATTGAATATTGACGTAGAAGGACGAAACTTTATATACACCCTCTATATAAGGTATCCTCGCTACAACCGATGTTAAAAGGCCGTGCATACCTAGAGGGGGTGCTGGTCCCCCCAAATAGGAATAAGTGAACGATGGAACTTGTATAACCTCTTCTAATTATACAAATGTATCCTCGCTGCAGCTCGAAGTAAAGTGACGCTATGCCCATATGGTGGTGGGGCCGTGCCCCAATACCTTGAAAATAATCATAGAAGGATGAAACTCGATATACAGCTTTCTTATAAGGTATCCGCCGAGGTAACATGACGCTACGCTCAATAAGGATGGGGCTGTGCCCAAATCCTTGAAAATTGACATACAAGGATGAACTTGGTATACACCTTTTTATAGAGGTACTCACTCGGTCAGCCGAGGTTTGTGACGTACGCCCCTTAAGATGGGCTGTGCTCAAATCCTTGAATAACATAGAAGGATGAAACGTGGCATACACCTTTCTTATAAGGTAAACTCGTTACGTCGCAACCGAAGTTACGTGTTGTAGTGCTCATATGGTGTTGGGGCTGAGCCTCAAAATCTTGGAAAATTGATAGAGAAGGATGAAATTTTGGAGCATCACACGAGCGCTCCTATCAGTTGAATATCATTCGCTGGTAAATTACTTGGTGATTGTCCATTTATTTGTTTTTCAAAATAACGTTTCTTTTATGAAACAATAATTATAATTATAGATAAAATCTATTTTTATAAGTTTTCATTTTCATTTTTTTTGTGTTTAATTTTTTAATTAAATTTAATTTATTTTCAGATTTTTATTATTTTTATTCTTTTCTTAAAACATTTTTGTTTTTACTAAAAAAGTTTATTTTTTATGTTTATAAGTAAAAAAATTTGGGTTTTTACATACTTTAAAAGCAGTAAATCAAGTAATCAACCCCACCCTCCACCCACCATGATAATATTGATCTATTGACTAGTGTCATGTCATATTTGCATAACATAAACAAACTCTTTAATCTTATTCTTGTTTTATTTTTTTTAAAATAGTTTTTTACCATCATTTTTATTCATTTTATGTTTATCACTTAAACCTTTATGTTTTTAGAGCTCATCTAAAGAGTAATCAAACATCCATTCCATCCCTCCTGCCACCCCCCATGATTATTGACTATTATTACAAAGATACTTATTTGTATACATAACACTATACTTAATCCTATATTCCACACAACACATTCTTATAATTATCTCCACTATCTTTTCTACAATTCTTTTATTTTTTCTTATTTACATATTATATACTTTATCATACCACAAACAACACACTGCACTGTGATCAAAACACACTAAACACTTAACTATCTATCTATTTTAATAATTATTATTATTATATTATTTTATATTATTATATATTATTATATAATTATATACTTTTTATATTAATATTTTATATTATATATATCACTCATACATCTCACTACTACTACACTACATATACAATATGACATTTATCCCTCCCCCCATATATAATATTATATTATTTATATTATATATCTATATTTATATATATATCTATCTATATATTATCACTAAGGAATAAGGGATATCTGCTATAATAAAAGAATGGGATGGTTCTTTTGTACTGAAATTGAAACTGAATTGTGTGGAAGAGTGTGAGGGGAACACTTCGAAAATCTGCCATACATTGGCAGTAAGAAGAGGTGATAGTGAATTTGTGTGTGGGTTTAATAGTGCAAGAAGAATATCTATTTTGGGGATGAGGTCATACAGTATAGTGAGGTAAATCGGGAATGAAGCTGAGAATGTGAGATGGTAATTGCAGTAAATAGATAATTAACTGGTGAAATATCCATCAAGAACAAGAGGCGAGATGAATTGATGATTGGATTTGTGACGCTGTGGCA
>JABUQX010136855.1:17500-20000 GCA_015478945.1 Trachelipus rathkii
TAATTCTTGTTTTTAACAATTTCAATACTTAGTTCAGATTCAGATGCGCTCTACACATTCTTCAAAAATCAGCTGAAATTCTAATGTTGCATTTTCTCTGATGGTTTCAAGTTTAGTTTTAACTAATAGACTTACGAGATTTGTTCCTGACAGCGACGAATTATGTAAAATTAATTTAATTATATTATTAACAGATATGATACTTAAAAAATTTTAGTGTCTAGAAAATTTCGGGGGGGGCCATGGCCCCCCTCGCCCCCCCTAAATACGCCACTGTATATATATATATATATATATATATATATATATATATATAATATATATATATATATATATATATATATATATATATATATATATATATATATATATATATATATATATATATATATATATATATATATATATAAAGTTAAATGCAATTATTTCCCAAAATTTGAACAGAGTAAGCACTTCTATGATTAATAAAAGTGAAAATGAGCACAGCGTTGTGGTTTTGCTAAGAGCAGATACGATGTTATATACTGGAGCTATTAAAGACAGCGTCAAAAAGCACGAATTCAATATCACTCTTAAACCAAATTCGGGTAGTGGAAATTTAATCAGTTTAAAAAAAAAGAAGTTAAAGGATTTCTTTGCATAGTTCGTTACATCTCTTCAATAATTCAATAAGTATCCTTCAATTATTTTTTTCTTTTCTTCCTATATTGCATGGTTTATTTTTTTATTTAATAATTTGTTTATTTATTATATGCTACATGACTTTATCGTTCAAGATCAGCTTAATTATATACATAGTTGGAAATCTCTCTCTCTCTCTCTCTCTCTCTCTCTCTCTCTCTCTCTCTCTCTCTCTCTCTCTCTCTATATATATATATATATATATATTATATTTATCATATCTACCATAGATATATTCTATGTATATATATATACTATATATATACTCTCTATATATATAACTCTTATATATATATCATATGATCTAGAAATTATTTGAAATAAACTAGCTTCATTGATCTACCGAAACTGGTGGTCATTAGCTAACATCTCATGCTTAGGAAAGGTTAAAGAAGCAATTTAAATCTTTATCAAAGATGGCTTTAGGTTCGAAACCATGATTAAGTTCAGTGTTTTACTGCTAATATTAATACTATAACTATTTTTGCAATCAAACTAATGGATTTTTATCCGATTCCAAGAGTTTTCGCCTCTTTTGTGGCATTGTCTTAATAGATATTACTGTATTATTATTATCAACATTTTATACTACTATTACTATATTTACCCAACAGCTGCTTTGCTTCTACACATGTGGTTACAGCTTCTAATGTATAATAATAATAATAATAATAATAATAATAATAATAATAATATGTAATAATAATAATGTAATAATAATATAATAATAATAATAATAATAATAATAATAATAATAATATTTTTTTTGAGTCAGTGTACGGGATACACGGCTACAAAACGCTACATGATTGAAAAAAAAAATTAACCTGCATGGGCGGAATCCTGGAACATACCATTCAAACGTCCAAAAGAAAGATTTGAATAGAAGAAATGAATATTCAGTCAATTAATGTAATAAAAACTAAGCAAAAATTTTATCCTTGCATTTATAGTCCTGTTATATAAAAAAATCAAATATTATGAAGAATATTCACTTCTTGTACTAAACAAAAAATGATTACCTAAAAAGTGGGAAAGATTCGGATAATATGAGATAATCTTTGGAAAGGTGTTGCCAGGATCAGTAAGAAAGTAGGAAAATGACGGCGGCAGTAGAGGTCAGCTGGGAATGTTGTGAAGATATGGCACGAACGAATTGCGGGGTATGATAGGCAAGTTTGCAAATGGGAGGGGTTCGCCATATGAAGTGACTGTGAGTGATATTGGTGTGGCCAATATGGAGGCGAGCAAAGTATCACCTCGTGTAAACGTTTTTCGTCGGTGGGAGGAAGACCACTCCCGATGATCCAGCTTTGTATTTCTAAGTTTCGCTCTCTCGATGTTCAAAATTGGCATCTTGCTGTGAGATCGAAAACCTTGTCAGGAGGCAGGATATTAATCAGTTTACCGGTATAACCTTGTCGAAAAGGCATCAGGAAGGTACCTAGTTCTTCCATAAAAAGGAAATTATATTGTTTGGTCTCTCTGTCAGCAATTTCGTTTGCCAGTTACTCCTACATGAGAGGGGTCCAACATAAAATAATTTGTTCTTAGGAATGGAGCAGCCAGAAAATTGCAGCGATCTGTGTGTTTTGAATGAAGGTGTTTTAAGCGCTTGTAGCGCGCTGAGCGAATCTGAATAAATGAAATAAGATTGATCTCGGTTAAGGATTAGAATTCGAGAAAGCGCAATCATTATAGCCATTAATTCTGTGAAAATTGAAGCATGAGGGAGGGTAGGGAAAGGTTACGATCCAGGAAAGACAGCAGATGAGCCCACACTACTCCCGGTTTTAGAGCCGTCAGTAAATACGAAGTT
>JABUQX010136856.1:5000-21196 GCA_015478945.1 Trachelipus rathkii
AAGATATATAAAAGCTAATCATTATTCAAATATATGCATATTTGAGTGCATTCGAAAAATGCGCGCAAACATACAAAACATTTCAATGAGGTAAAAGAATAATAAATAAAATACATAAAATAAAAGTACTTTAATGAAAGCATATCTATTATGTCCGATAGCATAAGTACACAGACATTATTTGAATGTATAAAATACATAATGTTTTAAATAAATATTTAAATTAAATATATCGCACATAAGTTTGCTTGGAGAATGTCACTTGACGTCTTGGATTTCGACGTAAATTCTTCTTCTGTTGGCACTGAATGTCGATTGAATAGTTGAATAACAAGGAAAGGTCCAGTCAGTATAAGGAGCTTTTGATGTTTCCTTGATTCGATCAACACATGTGTGCATGTTTTTAAAGCTTCGTGACATATGTAGAGGCGAAGATTGCCTAAAATCTAGTCCTTTATTGTAGCGATAAATTTTTATAAATATTTAATAGGTAACATTGATAGAATCAGTGAATCCAAGGAAAGGTCCATTATAAGGCGTTTCTAATGTTTTCTTGAATCGATCAACGCGTACGTAAACATTTTTCAAAGCTTCGAGTATGAAAGAAACATTGCGGGACATTTGTAGAGGCGAAATTGCCTGAAATCTAGTTTCTTTATTTTAGTGGTAAATTTCTTGATAAGAAGGAAACGTATTAAAAATGGGAGATGGCACAGTCATTGAGAATTCGAAAAGGAGCCTGAAGGTTCGTAGTGGAATCCAAAATGAGTTTCCGACCATAATTCAAAATTAATTGAGAGTGAGAAGAGGTCTGTATCGATAATGTTCGCTTAAGGTTTGCTAGAGTCATCTTTTTGGAGTGATCTGATTTGGAAGTTTTAGTATTATTTTTTCATTTTCTTCATTTTTATTGTTTTCCTTTGCTTATCAGAAGGCGATGATTGAAGTTCTGGGTGTTTTTTCTCCGGGTTCACCAATTATATAGAGCTGGTCTTGCTACGTTGGTGGCTCCTTTTGAGAGTAAGGCCCTATATATAAGAAAATGAGGGAATATTTAAGAATCCATATTTTAAAAGATGTATTTATTCAACAATTAAGTAACAAAGTTACCCTTTGCTGAGATACTCTCTCTCAAATTCTTGATAAGTCTCTTGTGCTTAGCCGATGTTTTACCTCCTTTTTTAGGCGGGCTTTCGTTCTTGAGCTTTGAGTCTTGAAGATTCTGCTTCTCGATTGCTTAGCCAGCTGTTTACCCTCCCCCCCCTGCTGAGAATAGAATTTCTTGAGACTTGTTTTCGGGCGATTGAGTTTCGGAGAGAAGTAGTAAGTCTGAATTAGTGAGATCTCAAACAACGCGGGTTTTCATCTATATTTTTTTCTACTTATGCTAAAATTTTGCTTACGCAGGCATTAGCTTAAGTTCGAGCGTAAATTAAATTTTTTTGTAAATAGTTATAATGGAGTACTATATATATATATATATATATATATATATATATATATATATATATATATATATATATATATATATATATATATATATATATATATATATATATATATATATATATATATATATATATATATATATATATATATATAAGCACATATATATATATATATATATATATATATATATATATATATATATATATATATATATATATATATATATTTTCTATATATATATATATATATATATATATATATATATATACATAGGGTAGGCAGGGTAGGTAGCTCCTACCCAATATTTTTTAGTCTTTTTAATAAAATAATTTAAATGGTAAAGTAAAAAAATTATTAGAATTTTATATGAAAGTGTAAAAAAGAAACTGATTTATAAAATAAATTTAAAGAAAATCAACTACTTTAGTAATAACAATTATAATAATTAAATTCATTTGGAAATTTTCCTTCCTACTCTGTTCCCTAAGAGTAAATTGGAAAGCGGTGGGCGTACGGGTAGATCTTCATATTTCATATAAAATATATAGAAAAAAGCCAAGCGTCATACCTTGCTGTTGAGCGAAAAAATAAGCAAATTTCGCGAGTACGAAACTTTCGCTCACCACCCAGTGAAATCGTACGAAATAATTTGAAAAAAAGATTTTGAATATCTCTCTCTCTCTCTCTCTCTCTCTCTCTCTCTCTCTCTCTCTCTCTCTCTCTCTCTCTCTCTCTCTCTCTCTCTCTCTCTCTCTCTCTCTCTCTCTCTCTCTCTCTCTATCTATCTATCTATCTATCTATCTATCTATCTATTTATCTATCTATATATCTAACTATCTATCTATCTATCTATCAATGTACGATATTTTCAATTATGGTGGCAGAGTGAAAATAAATGTTTACCATATATTTGCTGTGTTAAGTTTTGGAATAGAGGCAGTGAAGGTGTTGTGCTTTATTGAATTTTAATTATATGTAACATTTTTATTAATTAAGTGTTGTTTACCTTTATATAATTAAAATAATTATTTAAAAATTCTGGTAGGCCTATGTCAGGCTTTGAGTCAATCTTATGCATATAATACAAATAAATAAACATAGCTTTATTCAAAAGGACGTGAAAAAATAAATTTTTTCTTTAAAAAAAATAAGTATATTATTGATAAAAAGAGTTTTTTTTATATATATATATATATATATATATATATATATATATATATATATATATATATATATATATATATATATATATATATATATATATATATATATATTATATATAACTTTATATCTTATATATATATATATATATATAACGCATGCAAGTGTAATCTTCAAGGGACGCCATTTGATATATATATATATATATATATATATATATATATATATATATATATATATATATATATATATATATATATATACTATATATATATATATATACTACAGTTGATCACCACCACCACTCACAAGCAGAGCCCTATTCTAAGAAGAGTGTTTTACACTACAAAAGTTCACCATCTACCGAAAAATTACGCAGATGAGCACAGACGCAGGCTTTATAGTGAACGAGATTGAATTCAGCAGGAAACACAGAAGACGAAATGATTCCACAGAATAGGTGTGGCAGTAAAGAGGAAGCACACCGCAGCGAATTAGCCTGGAGTTACCTATATCAATACACAAAACTCATGCGCAGATACAGCACCCTTTGTGTTACGAAGGCGTCGTAAAGGTGGTGGTACGCGAGTGATAAATTCCCTCGAGCATCTGCCGCTGCGGTACCTATAGAAAAGAGATAAAGCACCAACATAGCACCGCAAAGATAAAGGGTTAAGTAAACTGGAAAGTACAGAAGAGTTTATAAGCCTTTTGACCTTTGACTTGACCCTATCCAAAAGCTGGGTGAAACTAGAGCCTCCCCCAGATATGAGAGCAGTACTCCATACAAGAGCGGATGAGACCCTTGTAGTAGCTGGAGTAACTGATAAGAGGAAAGAAAGTCCCACAGTCTAAACAGAACTCCCAGTTTCTTTGAAGCCGCCCTAACCATTGTGATGTGAGGTTTCCAAGACAGTTTTTGTTATGTTAAGGCCAAGGATATTTATATTGTCAACAGGAGAGACCGAGAGAACCGTCGAAAGAGATAGGAAAATTAGAAGATGTCTTAGAGAGGGATTAGTAGCAGTAAGGTTTTTTAAAGAATTGAATTTCTCAAGGTTGAGATGACCCCACCCGGAAATTCTATCCATATCACCGAGAATAGAATCAGAATGATTAAGACGAGAGGCAATTCTAGAAGTAAATGAGGGAGCAGAATTGAAATGAATTGAAGAATGAAGATTCATCGACATATGAGTGGATAGAGTTAGATGTGCAGTAGGGTGGAACGAAAAAAGTGATATATTTTTTCCCAAACGTAATAGTGCGGAAAAGTTGCCTTTTGATATGTATGCTTTACCCTTAAAATTTGGGAGATGTACGACAATTATTACCGGTGCCCCAAGAGGTTTGATTGTAATGGTTTTTTGAAAATATGCAACAATTTTCTAATACCGTGACAGGAATTATAGTTGCCACTGGGGTACTAATATTTAATGTAATAGTACGTAAAATGTACGTTTTAGTGCATACATGTAACCACAAAAATTTGGTTAACCTAGATAAACTTGTTCTGTTGCTCCAACAATTTCCATTTATAATTCTTTAATATTTTCATAATGCACGAAACACTTTTAACTCCCCACCACTGTTTCGCGCCTTTCTGATACGCATGCATAACTAATTGCCAGCTTGTTTCATTTCTCATTTGTCATCATTGTGAGTCGAGCTTTAGTATCGGTAGCATGTGTTTTATTGTTTAATTATTTATTTGATTTATGTTAATCTTATAATACCATCGTTTGAATCTTTACGGCCTAAAATATGACGTCTACGCCGTCAACTTCATCAGTTTTAAAGACTAGAAAAACTGTGAGTTGTATTGTTTTTGGTGCCCCAAGACGGCTAAAAGACAGTGTTTTACCTACTTATGAAGATATAATGAAGTTTTTCTTGTGGTTAAGACATACCTCTGAAATTAAAACACTGGGTGAAATAGGTGAGATCATTTCTTTAAAGCTGACCGAGTTATGGAATAGAGCTTTTATTCCTATAGTATCGCATAATCGGATTATGAAATTATTTAGAGACTATTATGGGAAGTACAGAAATCTTTTAAAACCATGAAAAGGGCGAAAAAATGATAACAAGTGCAAATTAAAATTAAATTTATTCCAAGAAAATGCCAAAAAAGTGATCTGATATTGCAGCCTGCAAATGCAAAGATTTTTCTACATGCAATTGTGAAAAATTCCGAAAAGTGCCTATTGAAAATTGCAGTGATGTGGATGTTCACATCACTGCAATTTTCAATAGCCAGTGTAGATACTTCTCCAGCTCCATCTTCTTTATTTCCCAAACTATCGTCCACTTAATTTATTTGTTGAATCAGTTTCTTTATACCTAATATATCTTAACATTTCCTTCTCCTTTCTTTTTCCTGGTAGCCACAATATCAACGGAACTCATGATCATTTTTCTCTCAGTTCGTTGGTCAATAAGAAACAATTGCTCTTCTTTAGGCACTTTTCGGAATTTTTCACAATTGCATGTAGAAAAATCTTTGCATTTGCAGGCTGCAATATCAGATCACTTTTTTTTGGCATTTTCTTGGAATAAATATAATTTTAATTTGTACTTGTCATTTTTTCGCCCTTTACATGGTTTTAAAAGATTTCTGTACTTCTCATAATAGTCTCTAAATAATTTCATAATCCGATTATGCGATACTATAGGAATAAAAGCTCTATTCCATAACTCGGTCAGCTTTAAAGAAATGATCTCACCTATTTCACCCAGTGTTTTAATTTCAGAGGCATGTCTTAACCACAAGAAAAACTTCATTATGTCTTCATAAGTAGGTAAAACACTGTCTTTTAGCCGTCTTGGGGCACCAAAAACAATACAACTCAGTTTTTCTAGTCTTTAAAACTGATGAAGTTGACGGCGTAGAAGTCATATTTTAGGCCGTAAAGATTCAAACGATGGTATTATAAGATTAACATAAATCAAATAAAAAATTAAATAATAAAACACTTGCTACCGATACTAAAGCTCGACTCACAATGATGGAAAATTTTATACATGAATACCATGGTTAGTTAAAATTGTGAATAATGTAATATCGATTATGAGCCGTAAAATGTACGCAAAAAAAAAACCACCATTCCCTATACATGAGACTGTTCTATAAACTGAATGATTTAAACTATTATAATAATTTTAGGTTAAATCTATAAATGTTAATATATAATAGTAAGTATGATAATGGAGATAATTATAGCAAATCAATTACAAATTATACTAATTTCTTTATATAATTCAAAAGATTTATACACACACTATATATATACATAACTTAAAACATGCAACATATATTACATTTTCCTACCCATTCATTTACTAATCATATATAAATATAAATATATATAATAAAAAAAAAATTTCTTTCCAATATAATATTATATATATAATATACTATCAATAATCTAACATAAACTAACATAAAAGGCCATATTTATCATATTTTCGCGCTAATTATCGATATTGTTCTACATATCGACATCTTAGTATTTATTTATCAGCATTATAGTTAGGATCAGTAAATTAGGGTTACTTTTACACGTAACTGAGAATAACGAGTATCCCTAAAAATTAGATTATTATAACCTCATTATTTAGGGGTTCGAGAGCTCGATATGGAGGACGGAGAGGGGGGACTATCATACCCCGGAGGGATGTGTCGGAGGAACCCCGCGACACCATAATAAGACTAAAAGAATTGTGGAGGGTATTCACAAATTAAACCATTCACCGGAGGGGTAAGGAGGATTCTAAGTCCCCCCTGTAGTATACACCTAAGCCGGAAATACCCCGACTCCTGAACTCAATCTGAGGGACTAGGAACTTAACCCTTGAGTATTATCTTATAGTTAGATATAAACCATATGTTACTATTAATAAATTATTAAGCCCAAGTGGGTTTTTTGGACTGTATTTCGTGTATTGATAAACAACCTCAGCCCCCTCAAAATTTATCAAAACCACACATCCACAAATTATATCTTCAGTATACCTCTTATGATAAATTTGTAAGTTAGTTAATCAATATTACTACTACTTTAGCCTTATTAATCACTAACATAGTAAGTTATCTTATTTATGAGATATTAAATTTAAGCTGAAACACAAGTGCTATAATACCCTAAATATAGATATAAATATTATATATAAATCTAAAATATTAATTTGATATTAATCTATATATTATATCATAAATACTATACTTAACTAATGTATTTATCATACAACTGCCGTGATAAAATAATTTTACTACTACTACTACTATTTTAATATACTTAATATAATTATTATTACTAAGTGAGGTGTATTACACACAAAAAAATATCAGTCACCATATTATTATACTACTAACCTTACGTCTCGATTACAACAAGCGTGAATTGTACGCCCCACTCTCTGACGTCAAGTCTAAAACAAACGTAGAACCCATGAAGAGTCTTAAAATATCTATGAGGATACTAATGACGTCATCGTACGGCTTTATCAGGTAATTATATATCTAATAATCACGATATGCAGAAGCTCCTATTGGAATAAATTTCTATTATCCCCTGCTGTGAATTATGGTAGGCTAAATTAACGCGAGGAGTAGGGAGGTGTATCTGAGAACCCGTAAACTTCACTCATGTAAAATAATCTTAATAATTAAATATATATTATAATAAATATATTATGATGGTTCGAATATAATTCAAATAATTTTACATGGATCAATACCCACCAATAAAAATGATGAGGGGAATAGGTTGGTTAGTACAGTATATCATTTTATTATGTATAAATAGAGTTTGAACTTCTATCGCATCAAACAGAATAAGTTTGTCCAAATTATAGTTCCAAATTTATTAATTTCCATTGGAAAAACAAATACCCGTAAACCTATTATAAATATATTCTCTAGTATTACTACATAATTATGTGAGTTGTAAATATACCGCCTGATATATTTATTAATAACTCATTAATATTAGTATAATATTAATATGATATATATTATTTAATCTGTGTGATTTAAAAGTTGTTAATACTTTAAGCCGTTATATCTAGTTTTTAGAGCATTTTTGATTAGTACATTACGAAGTATACGTAATTAGTGCTAATATACTGTACGAGTTTATGCGTTCGTTTCACGTCAATACTTAGATCAAAATTACGTAAGAAAATTAGTCAGCCACTACAAAGGGTTAATATAGGAATTTCGCTAATTCTGATTAAGCATTGCTATTTTATTATTCCACCCCCAGTGCTATGCCAAATTTTAATGAGACTCTTAATAATATATATTCAAAACAACACTAGTAATAATGTAGTGATGTAGACGAGGTTACGTCATCCCTTTAGTGCCCAGTTTGAGGAAGATTCAATGGCTACGTAACTGCCTAAAACGTTAGATAGGTGAGGTTGCAGGTGATCGCGGGGTGGATCGCAGGTGACATGGTATTGAAATATTATAATAGGATGACTATAAGGAAGCGCTAACAGCGTACAAAATAGGCATATTGCGGTGCGTAATAAAACAAATGGTAGTGATCAACTGTCTCCTACAAACATTATGACTACCGTATCTATATCTGCTTACAGTATTAATTTGCTTATATATTACATATAATCTTTATTTTACAACCCTATTCTTATTTTTTATAATATATTTTGTATGTGGTATTTGTTCATTTTATTATATATTCGACTCTCACAATATATATAATTCGACACATCAATGACCTTTTTGGATCGATACCAAATAAGACAGGTTATTCTGCATTAACGCGATCTTAAATATATTTTTAGCAACGAAGTAAACAAATATTCCATTATATGAAACCGTACAGTAACTACTGATTGCCCAAAAGCTTACTAAATAAATTTTATTTCTATCTTATTGTTAATATTGATCAGCTTTAGTATATTACATATCCAAAGACTAATTACTCCATTTGCCTTGCAATCGAAAAGACTTATTCGTTATTATTATTAATATATTATTATATGTAAAATACATATCTAAATTCATGTACGTTATTATCATTAACTATTTACAATATAACATTTGATTATTATTATAATTATTATCGTATACTTGGAATTATATAGTTTAAATTATTTTATTTAGTTATGTGACGCTAAAGTAGAACCCACTGTTTACATAATTTCACCCCTTTATTATGAATATTAACAAATGACAGTGTTTCAATATAAGTACACCAATCAACATTACTCACTGCAACGAAATATACTATACGGGCATGTATGGAGACGATATATTGACTTTATCCTGCACTTATAATAATTAATATATATTAATATATTATAATTATATGTATATATATAGCATTATTGGACATTATATATCATATATATATATGAAATTATATTATTATATACTCAATATATATATAGAATCTTTATATATCCTTGGCAGTTAGTATTCGGACTCTAATTTATTAAATGATAGAAAACTGTTATCTACAGATTGGATATGGTATCATATATACTAAGCGGATGGTAGCTCACCTATATATATAATAGCCTTATTCATAGGGTCCCATCTTAGAGCAAACATATTATTCTATAATCATTATTGGAGGAATAACTCCATAGATGAGTATTAGCAAGCGTAGCTTAGCCAGTCTCACTAATTCTTATTAAGGCTTAATAGTTGCATTAACATTTTCTTGAATACAATCAATTTAATAACTAAATCGATAGACCATTTATTATATATATATTAAATGGAATTTTAATTTATCTCGAATCACTGGAGGCCTGTAATGTAAATTTCAAAACAGTATGTAATTTACAAACTCTTCCCTTGGAGTAATGAAATTTAGTTGCCATGATTTATTGTATATTACAGTTAGGTAGATAATACGTTAGAATTCTTCTACCTAGGTTAGAGACTATGAACACACTTTTCTACATGGCCCATTTAAGGTGCTATGAAATATATAGGGTTCTTCTAACTCGAGAGCTATTATAAAGAATTTGCATTCCATATCTTATCTTGGAAAGTGAGATACGATTAGTGTTAAAAGAGGTTTTAGGCATATAGGTACTACCTATCTGTAAGCTTTCTAAAATTAGTAGTGATCTACTTTGATACATATACTAAGTCAGAAAAAGAGTTTCATTTATTCATATCTCCCTCGTAATCACAACAGTTGAAGAGGAGAGGGAGAGAATAGCAGTATGGAATTATAGTAACAGTAATATAATATTGAAAATAGTCCTAAGTATAGTAGTATTTTACAAACTCGATAATTTATAAAGGAGGATACGTATCTGAAGAATAATTATGTTACGTAACAAGATATTCCAATGATGCATATTACTTTAAAATTTGTTATCTTATTAGTAATAGTTAAAAATGTGTTATCGACGATGTATTTGAAAAAAAAATATATATTAGTTAAGTTATAAAAGGTATACGCGTGGACAAGAATAGCTAGTAAATCTAAATAATCATTGAGAAACTTTATCCTGATTCTATAGTTAGAAGATATGCAATATCGAAACATATCATATTAATTAAAATTATTTAAAGAATGGTAACAGAATGCAGGTATTATTATAAGGTAAATAAACTAACCTAACATATAATAAATACATACATATATACCCAAGCATTTACATATAATATTATTATTTAGACTAATATATTCCTAGATATAAGAATATTAATATTTTACTATTTATAGCAAGCGATCTTGTTAGGGGAACTTTCTAGGTAATTATTGAGTTGCTTTCTAAATATGATCCGGTGTTGATTTTTATAAACGGATTAGATATAAATATATAATATACTATTGAAAACTCTAATATACCATTATTAATTCTATGTAAATTTAGTCCGTAAATTTTTAAATATTAATATTAATATTATTTTTTACGAAAAAATCGATAGAATGTAGAGAGTATCGGTATGTAATCCTATATTATATATATATATTTATTATATATAATATATAATATAAGTATATTATATAATATATATATGTTATATATTATTTATATTACATATAAAATTATCTATATAACCTATGAGTCATTTATTGTTAATAATTTTACCTTAAGCACTACTTTCATCCATTATAATTTATGATATATCATATATATATATATATATTATTAAGTAATAAATATATAATATAATATAATATATATAATAATATATATTATATATATATATATATCTTACATAATTACATCCTCTCATCCAGTAATGCTCATCTATGAAGCTGTCAGTTGGAGATATATGACAACCTCCACTCCTTTAGTCCCCTATATATAATATAGTTATATATAATAATATATTATATTATATTTATATATAATATATATATATATATTATATATATATATATGATAATATATATATATATATATATATATAAATATATTATATATATGATAAATAACAAAATTAGTTATTTCAGGATCTGTCCCAACACCTCTTTGGGACATAAAAAATCAAAGGTCTATCAAGAGGGTAGATATGGAATAGGGACAAGATTGAAACGAAATTAGGACAGAGGATAAGAAGGGTAAATACATTAAATATAATTTTTCATACCAATATATATAGTATAGTATATATTATATATATATATATATAATTATATATATTATATATATAGTATTAATAATATAAGTATATATATATATATATATATATATATATAAATATATTAGTATATTATATATATATATACTGAATATATAATATAATATTATAATATATATGATATATATATAATAATATATATTATTATACTATTATATATATATTATATATATATATATATAATATAATATGTCATATATACATATAATATAATATGATATATATATATAGATAATATATAGATATATATATATATAATATATTAATTAAAAGTATATATATATAATATTATATATATATTATATATATATATATATAATATATATTAATTATATTATTATAATATATATAATATTTATATATTATAATTATATATTATATATATTGATGAATAAATATATTTCAATTTCAATTTATTTATACTTTTTAAAACAAATAAGATTAAATAAATAAAAAAAAAGTTGTACGAATGACATAACTATTTAAGAAGAGTAATATAATTATCAAAAATGGCATTGTCATCACCTGTGATTATAAGAATATATTATGCCTAGTAAATACTTATTTTATCAAACTTATCTTGTGAATTTGAAAGCTAAGTTCTAAAATTTCTATTTAGATTAAATACAAATTCACCAGTATATATTAAAATACCGTATATTTACTTATCTCACAAAAAAGATACAATATTTTGGACCAATATTGTTCAAAAGTCGTTTCTGTGCCGCTATTTTTTCAACATCGCTTACATTTTATACTTATATCTTGTGAATAGTGTATAATTATTATATAAAATTTTAAATATTTTTCGGTATTTCGTGAAGCTCATTTCTTAAAAAGTAGAATAATAAAAATTCTGTCGACAGAAGAAAAATAAATACGTTTAATCATATATCTAATTTTGAAAGTGTTTTGTATTTATCGGATTTATAACTATGAACTAAATATAATGGTATTCTTGTTGTTCTGACTTTGTTATTTAGCTAGTAAATGCATATATAAATTTAAATTAGGCTGATATATGATGATATGCAATGGAAAATTAGCGATTGTGATAGGAGAACGAAAACATCCTTTAACAAAAAGAACGGATATTTTTAAGTGGTTGCTATTTGCGCTTGCTACAATTAAATTCTTCCGAATATTGTTTCCGTAAATATATTAATGAATATATAACTTCAAAACTATATATCTATATCACTTTAAAAAAAATCTGTCATACTTAATATATTTTTATGATATAATATTATAAAAATATTGATTATGAAATTTATTGCCTGAGAAGAAAATGAAGTTAAAATGAGACCGAAGGAACATATGAGACGTAAAAAAGATAAAATTATTTATATATTTAATTGATTAAGCTGTTATGACGATTTAAGAGAGAGTGAAATAAAGAAGAGAGTGAGAGAAGAGAAGAGGAAGTAGGTAATAAGAGAGAGGGAGTAGGAGAGAGAGAGAGTGAGAGAGTAGATATAGAGAGAGTAGAGAGAGAGAGAGGCAGAAGAAGAGAAAGAGAGAACGATAGAGAGAGAAAAAAATAGCAATGATATATTGTATAGTCAGTAAGTTTAAAATATATGAATATAAAACTATGTTATTATTGCATATTAGTAGTTTTTTAATGCCTATGGACGATCATCTTTCTTTATACTGTTTACAATTGGAAAGTATTGATAATATACATTTTTCTATCTATAGAAAATTAAGAAAAAAGAAGAAATAGATGAAAGAAAAACTCTTCTCAAAGTGTTGGAATACGCAAATAAATATCATTTAATAATATATATCTTTTATTTCGGTCAAGGACTTTAATTAATGGTAGTTTATTACAAAAGTTATTTAATGATTCAATTAAAATAATAAAAATTAATCCTGCTTGATTTTATTATTATGATATTTATATAGTATTATATTTAGTATATTATATAATTAATTATTATTATTATTATTGAGTTCTTTATATTTATTATTTAAATTATTAAAATTATTTTTAATTATATATTATATGAATATTTATCATTTATAATTAATTGATTATTAAAATATTATTAATTTTATATTATTAGGAATTTTATAATAATTCATGTATTAGTTATTTAATTATTAATTATATTATTTTTATTTTTTATTTATTATTTTTTTTAAGTTAAGCAGTTTTCATTATTTAATTATTCTGCTCTTTTGATTTATGTATTATTATTTATTAATTTATAATTATATTATTTAATGTTAATTATATTATGAAAGAGTCAAAAGGAAATTATTATTAAATTATTATCAAATTTATTATTATGTACTCACATGCTTGAGGTACTACAATATATTGCTACGATAATGATTTGCAGTATTGCAAATAAGTTAGTTATGAGATGAGATTGTTCATGGTGGAGCTGCCTTGTTTATATCTCCATTACGTTACTATATGAATCAAGAGAAATTGTATATGGATGGTCATAAGGTGGTGCCCACGACGTTAATTAGTCTAGAAGACTAGGAATATCGGTAATTGTATTATAATATCAAAGTCGAGTAATTCATTAGAAACAATATTATAATTGATTTACTCGTTCTAATCATTTTAAAATTAAAATAAAATATTTCTTTATCAATTAAGCTTTTATTAGGGAAAAAGAAAAATTATTTAGTTAATACTAGAAAGAAAATTAATGTATTTAAATTATATTACGTATAACTAATTATAGTTATCACGTCTTTAAATATGTTTGTTGTTTATGAGTATATTTTTATCTTAGCAGTTATTCTACCAACTACACTATCACAGGCAGGTATCACCCAACACTCACAGTGAAGGGGTGGTGTTGTCAAGAACCCAATTATCCATTCGCATAGCCTATACAATATATACGCAAGATAGAACATAGCCAGGTTTAAATAGATGAAGGGAGGATTAAATTATCAGTATACTATAGGAACACACCAGAAGATGATTGAAGATAGAGTATTCTTATCACTAAGCAATTCATAAGTACGGTGGTACATAGGAAAGCATAGAGAAGCACCGTATCAAGGCGTAGATATATATATACTTATTAATAGTACTGTATGCTTACGCTAAAGTTAGTGGAAATCTACAGGTACAAAAGACTTCGTAGACTCAAGTCGGAGTATCATGGGCGAGCAACTCCTGAATTGTTGTCTATTAAACACTCTCAATTAATGCGTGCCGTGCATGCGACATAAAACGAATTAAGAGTGGGAACTGGCGTTTATCGGCGAGAAGTCGTGGTAATAGACGGTTTCCCTAGGAGGAAGTTTCGAGAGCCGGAAAAACTAGAGCCGAGCGAAGGGAGATACACTGATCAGTTTGTTAAAAATAGTAGAACATCGTATAGAATGGAGCATACAACGGTCAGAAAGCTACTTCGGAGGGGCAGACACCGAAGCGCGATATATAGAGGAAAGAAAGATGCTATGGGTGTGCAAAGGTTGAACACTATTAGGAAAAATGAGTAACATCACGACTATAGCTCTCACGTCTTTACATAAAGCCCATGAATGATGTTGGTAGCACTAAGTTTGAGTGAGGAAGACAGCTGTAGATCACCATGAGTCAAACGGACTGAAAGAGCGGTCGGTTTATCAGAGCACGGGGGTGTAAAAAACAATTCCAGAAAGGGCCGCTAAAAACCCAGATTATGTACCTGGATCTCACATTACTCCTGTTCAGATCGTGGATATATTGTGATGAAAACCAGCACCAAGATTAAAGATTCAACATATCGCTACAAAGCAGCAGCGGCAGACGAGAAGCAACCAGTCTATGAGATGTATGCGAGAAGAGAGAGAAAATGAAGCGAAAAATGGGTGAGCGATACATCAGAGAAATGCCAGTACGAACACGAAAGTCTTCAAGAATCAAGCAACTCTTCTAACCGTTTAGAGAAAACTTGTTTAGTGGACTCATAAATAATGTAATCTTTTGAGCCAGAGAGATCATGAAGCGAATGGAGACACGATGGCAATATCAAGAATAGGTTTATATTGGCGATCTCAGACGTGTTTTGAAGAAATAGCCCTCCTAGTAGTTGCATACGTCGAGAATTGTATGCATGTAGCAAGTCGAATTCACCAAAGATACATCGAAGCTTTAGTATTTGGTTTTAAATGCTAAGGCCAGAGGATAAATTTTCGTTTCTACTTATTACTCAACGTAGACGATACAGAATAAATAGAGATCAAATGGCTCTCATCCCAGTCACTCTCTTGACAGCACCCACACATTTTTCTATTAGCAGTCGAGAGAGATACCTGTCTAACTATGTTTGGCATAGATAATGACTAACAAGATCTATGGAGAAAAGGGTAAATTAAGAGTGAGTGAGGGAGTATTTGTATCTCTCGGCTTCATCCGAATGACGTGGTAAAGTGGGTGAACGCGACAGGGAGAGAGAAGCGGGAAAAAGAGAGAACGATGAAGAATCATCGAGAAGTACGACATGCAGCTCAAGTGAGTAGAGAGAGTAGTGAAGAAATAAGATTTCAGATCCGACTCGTGATTGTAGAGAACTACTTTCTATCTCTTTTTGACGGTTCTTCGTCTCTCCTACAATATAAACATCTTGCCTTAACATAAAACAAAATGTCTGGAAACCTCACATCACAACGGTTGGCTAGGGGCGGCCTCAAAGAAACGGGAGTTCTGTTAAACTGCGAGATTTTTTTTTTCCTCTTCTAGTTACTCCAACTACACAAGGCTCTCATCATCCGTCTCTTTGTATAGAGTACATTATCATATGGGGGCTCTGTTCAACCCGGCTTTTTGACGGTCGATCAATAGCCAAAAGGCTTATAAACTGTTATGTACGTTTCCAGTCACCTTGACCCTTTCTTTGCGTGTGCGATGTTGGGTTGGCTTTATTCTCTATAGGTATCGAGCGGCAGGTGTTTCGATGGGAACTTACTCACTCGGCCGTACCAC